>JABUQX010026801.1:42500-47500 GCA_015478945.1 Trachelipus rathkii | reverse complement strand
TTTCAACTCAAAATTTAGTTCTTTTTAGTCTTCTAGACCGTTTCAAAATTCAAATCAAATAATTTGGCTTGGTGGTAGACCATCTTTCATTTTTTCCTCTTTCTTCAAGGTTTCATTTGTCATTGGGTAATTCTAGCCAAATTTCAGCGAAAATGTCTGACCCAGAGATACAAGCCCTTCTAGATAAAATTAATAAAAAATCTAAGCCTATAGTTCAAGCCATTTCATCCCTCAAGGCCCAAGTAGATATTTATCTTAGTCAGATAGAGAGTAGGCCTATAGACAATAATAAAGATAAAGATGAAGTTTTTGTAAAAGATCTTGTGGAGGAAGTAGAGTCCTTGTTAAATAATATTAAACAAAATGGATACGAATATAATAAAAATATATAATGATAATAAGTTGACTCCCTCGTTCCTGAGTTTCATAATGAGAAGTTGTGTAGTTAGATTCAGTACCAATGCTCAATTAAATCAAAATTAAGTGAATTAAAATCTAAAGGGGATCAAAATGCAACCCCTCTTGAAAAAAATACTTGCACTCATTTGAGTGAATCTCTTCTTAGAGCTATAGATTGTGGTTTCTTTGAAGGCAATGAAACTGATAAGTTTGCTTATAAAACCTTCATTTCAAAATTTAAGAGTTCCTTAGATTTGCAGAAAAATTTAAGTGAATCCATTAAACTTCATTGCTTAAAAAATAAATTAAAGGGATATGCATACTCTCTGATTCAGAATCTTTCTATTAGTGATAATAATTATAATAAGGCTCTTGAACTTCTAGATAGAGAGTTTTTGGACGAAAATTACATACTGTAGTTGATGAAATCATTAAAAAAATAATTTCTTTAAAACCAGCATTTGACCCAACGTATAATGCGACAAGGGTTTACTTAAATGATATCAGAACATTAATATATGAACTTGAGAGTTATAACCTCAAATATCTTGAGGAGTCTACAGATTTAGTGGTACTTAGCCACATATTTTATCAAAATTACATAATGTAGTAGTAAAAAGAGATTACTCGCAAGTTGAATACCAATTATCCTGATTTAAATCAAATATTCGATAACTATAATGAAGTTATCAAAAATATTGTTAAAACTTCAAATCATAATAAAGGTCAAAATTTCAAAAAAGTCCCTCCCCATAATACTTATTCAAATTTTAAAAAGTTCAATCCTTCGGATAAGCCTACTTATCAATTTAAAAATAGTGAAAATCAAAGGACAAATGAGTCCTTAAAATCTAATAATAAACCTGACTCCAATTCTGCTTTGCAGAATTTCAAAACTCATACTAATGTAGTTAGTGGAAATGAAGCTTCTCATAGTATTGATCCCTCCACTTCTAAAATAAAAAATTATTCAAAATCATGTAAATTCTGTTCATCCCAAAGTCATGTGATGACCAATTGCAATGTTTATCAAACGTATGATTTAAGAATTAAAAGATGTAATGAAATAAACCTATGCAGTAAATGTTCAAGTACTAAGCATACTGCAGATCAGTGTCCTGGACTTGAGGAGCAACTTTCTTTCTGTTGCCAAGTTTGTAATAAAAGAAGTCATATTACTGCTCTTTGTAAGCAAAGGAAAAGTCCCACTCTCACAAATGTATGTCTTAGTTTTAATCAAAGAACCAATAATTTATATTTATTACCATAGATTACTATAAGGGTTGGTAGAGGTAAGGTTTCGACTTTAGTTCGATGCCTGGTCGACTGTGGCTCACAAAGGTCCTACCTTTCTAAAAGAGTGCTTGACAAACTCAATATATCTGTAGAGAATCATCAAAGCACTCAATACGATATAAAAACCTATTTAGGTGTTACCACTCGCAGTTTGAAAGAGACTGTTCTTGATGTATATATGGACCAGTCTTGTTTCGCCCTTCCTCTCTTGATTGATGAGGATCTTCAATTAAGTTATGAGATTAAGTTCGTAGATCAGGCTCTAATTAATTTAAGAAATAAATCTTACAAATTGGCTGATTCTGGCTATAAAGAGTCTAATAACTCATTTTTTGATTTGGATGCCGTAATAGGCATTGATTTAATAGAGTATTTCTCTCAACTAGAATTGATTAAATGTATGAGTGGATCTGCTTTTAAGTTAAGAGATGGTTCTATTATTCCATTTGGAAATATTGCTAATTTTATGTACAATAATCAAATAAGAATTTCAAATCCACCGTCAACTGTTCAAAATCAAAATCAAAATCTAAATCAAAATCAATTGCAGGTTATCCATACTTTGGTTAATGCAGTCTTAAATCCAATACATTCTTATTTTAATCCTTTAAGCCACATTCTAACTAATTCAGAGGTAGAGCAAGGATTAGAAAACATGTTCAAATTGGAGTCCTTAGGTATTGAAGGTATGCATAATAATGTCTGAAGATGATTTGAAACAGATTGAAAAATTCAAAGGTGGTATAGAGTTCAAAGACGGAAAATATCATATAGATCTTCCATGGATTGAAGGTAAACTGCCCTTGTTGCCCTCAATAACGACTCTTTCCAGTGCTTAATAGAGTTCATGAAAATTTAGAAAGAAAAAATTTAGTTAAAGCCTAAGATGATGTCTTTCAGCAACAATTAGCTGATGGTATTATTGAAGAGTTTAGAGTATCTCCTTCTGAATATAAAAATTAAATTTGGATTCCTCACATACCTGTTATAAAAACTGATGAACAAGTATCAACTAAGGCCAGGCGTGTGTTTAACTGTTCTCTTAAAACTAACTCTTTTCCATCTCTAAATTTGAGGCAGCTTATACTGGAACCAGATTCTTATGTCTTCCTATTAGGACATTTAGTATCCGGTTCATATCAAATCAATTTGTTATGCTATCAGATATAAGGCAAGCCTTCCTTTAGATTAAGTTAAAATCTATCGAAGACCGCAACCGCTTTTGCTTTTTTTGGAAAAGTAATGGTGAATTAAAAACTTATCGGTACTCAACCTTTGTTTTTGGTTTCACATCCCCACCTTTCATCCTCAATTATATCATTAAACATCATGCTCAGTCTCTTATAAGGAACCCTGATGCCATGTACTCAGCTTCTATTGAATAGTTTTTTTACTGTTGATAATTTAAATATTAGTGGCAATGATCCACAACATTTAAAGGAACTTTATCATGAATGCAACAAAAGAATGGAAGATGGTGGTTTCCATCTTAGAAGTTGGGACTCTAATAATGAATCATTAGAGCTGTTAGAAAGAGCGAGGGTAAAAGAATAGTTTCAGCATCAGGAATAGGAAGATAAGGTTTCTTGATATCTTTTTAATCCTCTTACAGATAATAAAACTAGCAAAATTTTCTGATTAATGCTGATGCAAATACCAAGGAATTGTTGTTATCAGCTGTGTCCAAGGTTTTTGACCCTTTAAATATCTTTTTACCCGTAACTTTAAGGGGTCGGTTATTAATTAGGAAATTATGGCAATTAGGTCTTCATTGGGATGAAAAGGTCCCTGCTGCTGTTTTAGTTTCCTGGTCTTCTCTATGTTCATATTTTAGAATTTAAATAAATTACATATCTTGAAATTGAAAAGGTTGTCTTTCTCACTTCTTCCGCAAACTATTTATATTTTGTGATGCTTCAACATCTTGTTATGGTTTTGGAGTTTATAGTGTAGGTCAAGGTTCAAATTTAATATTCTCAAAGGCCAAGGTGGTCTCTCTCAAACTCTCAAATTATAGTTTTACACTCTTTAGATTTCTGACTGCAGGGCCCTCTTAACCATTCATTCCGCCCTAGGCAAAAAAAAATCACCTAAAACATATGTAAAATTATATATATATATATATATATATATATATATATATTATATACATATATAATATATGATATATATATATATATATATATATATATATATATATAATATATATATAATATAATATATGTATATATATTAAAATTACATATATATATATTATTTATATATATATATAATATATATTATATATATATATATTATATATAATAATATACATATATAATAATATATATAATAATATATATAATAATTAAATATATATATAAAAATATATATATATATATATATATATATATATATATATATATATAGGGTTTTGTTTGTTAACTTTTTTATTTTTTATTTGTATTTTTTTTGAAAAAAACTTTTTTTTAAAACAAAATGTTTTTTTTTGTTTTTTTTTAAAATTAACCTCTTTTTTTATGTATATTAAAGATTTTTTAAATTATACAGTAGTACAATACCCCTTCTAGGCCTAAATATTGACTATTAATACGGATTTTATATATACAGTGTGTAAATATATATATATATATATATATATATATATATATATATTATATAAATATATAATATATATATATAATATATATATATATATATATATTATATATATATATATATATTATATATTATATATATATGTATATATATATATATATATATATATATACATTATATGATCAAAAAAAGGATGGTATATACAGGTGGTTTTGGGGTGTCAGGAGAAAATGGAATGGTAGGAAGGTGATTTGATTTCTGTGAAGGGAAGAGGTATGTGTGTAAGTAATCCTTTCTTTAAACACAAGAGTTTCATAAGTATATTAGAGTTGGTGTAGGTAGAGATGGTTCTGAAGTGAAAAGTATGATTGATTTTGTTGTTGGCGGTGAAGAAAGAGATGTTGAGGTATGTGTTGTTAAATCAGTGAGGGGTTTGGAATGGGATTATCGGCAAATCATTATCTGTTCTATGTATAAATTAAGTTAGTGGGGGCTTGATGGAGAGGAAGGTGATAAACGGAAGGAAGTGGGTAAAAAATTAAGAGTGAGAAGTTTAGCTGAACAAGGTAATAAGGATAAGTTGTAAGAACGCTCGCAAGTTAATCTCAGTTGATGTGAACAAGTTGAAAGCTGAATAAATCTGGAAGCAAATGAAGGAAGCAATTGCTAGCAGTGCAAGAAGTATGTGGGCTGTCCGTAAAGGTGAA
>JABUQX010026801.1:35000-37500 GCA_015478945.1 Trachelipus rathkii | reverse complement strand
TGCGCCAGACAAGTAGAAATCTCTATCAGTCAGAATGGACCAACAGAATTAAGGTTGGAAATATAGTTCTGATTCACACACCCAACAAAGCTGACCCTTCTGCTTTTGGGTAGAGTTAAAGTCATTGTTGGTGATGGCAATAAGATCAGGAATGTGTTATTAAAAAGGGGAGATGGACAAACCTGTCATCATTCTATTTGTCGTCTCTACTCATTGGAGCTAACTATTACCTACTCTGTCTCCAGTGGAGAAGCTGATGCGAAACAAGCAGTGATTTCTCCAATTCAGATGTCAAAACAATGCAATACAGATCAAAGTTTATCCAACAATTCAATTCAGTTAATTCAAGTAATAGTGATGACTGCTATTTGTAGATGTTCATCCTTCAAACTTCAGGTATAAATTCAACTCAAGTTAAACTCTCAACAGAATCAAAATTCTCAGCTCAATCAGTCAAAGAAAGACCACTTAGACAGGCTGCTGTCAAGTGTCAAGAATTCCTTCCATAGGAAATTTAATCTTAACTGTAATTTTTAATTCTTTTAATTGCAATGATTTTTATTGCAACTCTTCAGTGGGAGGATATTAAAAACTATTATATACTTTCACTTATAATATATATATTATATATATATATATATATATATTATAATATATATATATATATATATATATAAATATATATATATATTATTATATAAATTATATATATATATATTATATATATTATATATATATATATATCTCTTCTATTTTAATCTCTAATTTGGAAAAGTTTTGATTTAGGATATAAAACTTAATATGTGTTCAACTTATATTATCTTTATATTATTTAATGGATTTTGTTACTTTGGCACTATTGGATATAATTATTCCAGAATTCACTAAAAAATCAGAAAAAGGTTCGTCATTAAAAAGTCTTTATAAAAAAACGTTCTTAGAGTATGCTCGTGTTCAATTAAATTAACAATAAAAAATGAAAAGAAAGGGAGGTAAATTGTCTTTTCTTTTCAACTATTTCAACTATCAACCTATCTCTATTATCTTTGCCTATATCTAATCAATTTACCTACTAAGTTTAATGTAAGTGCTATTGACTTAAGCTCAGGGCTGAGTATCTTAAGGGCTCAAGAACTCTCAAAGAGCAAAATTTTTGAAAAACAACATTTCAAGGTAAGACTATATATATATTATAGATACACAATTGTTTAATATATATATTAGGTATATATATATATATATATATATACTATATAAATATATATATACTATATATATATAATAATATATATATTATATAGTATATATATATATATATATATATATATATATATATAATATATATATATATATCCATAATATATATATATATATATTCCTTCCAGAGATTACCACACATTTCATACAGAGCTGCACTAAATCAGGAAATTTTTTTAAGGGCATGTCTATGAATAAAACCTATATTTTAATTTTAAAATATAAAATTTACATGGGTTAATGCGATTTCACTACTATCGTAATTATTCTTATTGCACTGGTCTACCCCTATTGCTTGCAAACCAATTTCTCATTATAAGAGCAATGTTTTGTGAATGAATGATCACTTAA
This sequence comes from Trachelipus rathkii, assembly GCA_015478945.1. NCBI lineage: Eukaryota > Metazoa > Arthropoda > Malacostraca > Isopoda > Trachelipodidae > Trachelipus > Trachelipus rathkii. Next base: position 35,892 of record JABUQX010026801.1, on the reverse strand, counting down.
TATAATCTAAATAAATAATGGTATAAAATGCTTTAAAATTTATAAATATTTGAAAATATTTGAAAAATTAATCAAAACTTAAAGTTAGGGAATTTTTATATATAAAAAAAAAAAAAAAAAAAAAAAATCGATTTAGTTCTCACATAGCCGATAGATGGCGCGGGGGAGCCGCCTGTATCGAGGAAACGGTTTTATCAATGAGAATAGCTAATTTTCGGTAACTTTTCATAGGCTAAACTTTGGTAAAGGATAGTGAAAAGTAGATATAGTGATAAAGAAGAAAATTACCTTCTTTTATCTTTGAATTGAATATTTGATATTCAAATTCTTTGATTTTTCAAACAAGTGAATACAGTGAACTTGATTAGAAAAGTTTGCGCGTGAAAATTGAAATTTAGTGATTTTTCAACCATGAGTAAAAAAGTATCATGCTAAACATCAAAATGAAATAAAAAAATCACTAAAACACTAAATTAAAAAAAAAAAAAAACTAAATGAGTGAACATAATAGAAGAAACATATGTAGAAGTATGGAAGAGTTTTCATACTCTTATATATTTCCACTATAATAACTTAAAACTAGTGAAAAATTGATATCTATTGGGCCTTACTATGTGGTTTGTTTTTTCTAAGAGATTTTGCTTTTCGGGAAGTTCTCATAAGTAACTCTGCCTGAAGTTTGTAGCACTTACTCAAACTTAGTAGGTAAATTGATTAGATGAAAGTATAAAGAAGTATAGAGAAAGACTGATATATTAATGGAAAAGAAATTTACCTCTTAACCCTGAATAATTGATTTGTCTTTAAACCTTTTAAATTTGAACATGTGAACAAATGAACTCAATTTTGAAAAATGAAGAACGTGTAAAATTTTACTAGTGGATTTTGAACA
>JABUQX010026801.1:12500-25000 GCA_015478945.1 Trachelipus rathkii | reverse complement strand
ACCTTTCTTCTCGCCTCTGCCAAACTCACATTTCTCTCCTCCAGGCATTCCTTTACCGACTCAATCCACTTTTTCTTGGGTCTCCCAGCCGGTCGATTCCCAGCACAATCACCACTAATACATACCGCTTAACCAAACCGACTATCATCCATCCTGTCCACATTGACCAAACCATCTCAACGTATTTTCATTATTTTCTCATTTAACCCTTTCTTCACACCACACAACTCTCTAATACGTTCATTCCTCATTTTATCAATTCTTCTCACACCTAACAGCTAACACACCCCTAAGATTGTGCATCTGAACACATTGTACTTTAGATCTATACCTCTTATTTCAGACCATAGTCTCACTACTATCCATCAACACAGGTAACAACATGCCCTTATGTAAGACCTAGAACACTCAAGGACTTAGTCCCTTTTACATCCACTAATCGATTTAATTAGTGAAACCAGGCCACCTTCCTGCCATTTAAAACTTTCATACCACACTACTGCATCATCCGTTCCCTTTTCATCCAAGATATATCCTAAATTATTTAAACTATATAATATATATATATAATAATAAAATATATATATATATAGATGGTTTGGTAAATTAATTGGGTAGTGTGATTTGACTGTAGTGACTGTGTTAACTATAGTGGGTATTTACTAATATGTAGTTCGTGATTATTATTCGTGTGTGTATGAGGAAATGAGTGCGGGGTATAAACTATATATATATATATATATATATATATATATTATATATATATATATATATATATATATATATATGGGGGGTGACATGTGTGTGTGTTGGAGTGGAGAGGAATTAGAGGGGAGAGAGGGAGTTGCGATTTTGATGAGTGACATGTGGCAAAGATCTATGATGGATTTTGTTTATGTGAGTACTAGAATTCTAATGCTTAAATTTAAGTTTGAAAATGTCAATTTATGTGTGGTTGTAACATATGGTCCATCTGAGGGTGATGTCGAGGAGAGTGCAACTTTCTGGGATAATCGGAATGAGGTTCTAGATGGGTTGAGTTGGAGATTCAAATTGATTGTGTTAGGCGATATAAATGGTTGGATAGGTGATCAGAAAAGTAATGGTATAACAAGTAAACTTGAGGTGACGGGAGAAAATAAAAATGGTAGGAGGGTGGTTGATTTCTGTGAGGAAAGAGGTATGTGTGTAAGTAATACTTTCTTCAAACACAAGAGTATTCATAACTATACTAGAGTTGGTGCAAGTAGAGATGGTATCGAAATGAAAAGCATGATTGATTTTGTGTTCGTGAAGAATATGTTGAAATATGTGATGGATGTTAAATCAGTGAGGGGCTGGAGATGGGATTATCGGATCATTATGTTGTTTTATTTAAGATTAAGTTAGTGGGGACTTGGATGGAGAGGAAAGAGGTAAGGAAGGAAGTTGAAAGAATTAGGAGCGAGAAGTTAAGTGAACAAGGTAATAAGGAAAAGTATTTAAGAGCCCCTTCAAATAAATCAGTTGAATGTGAACAAGATAAAACTGAGCAAATCTGGGCACAAATGAAGGAATCCTTTGTTAGTAGTGCAAGGGAAATATGTGGATGTGCTAAAGTAGGAAGTTAGAATGTTAACAGTAAAAAGTCTAAAAGTAAAAAAGTAAAAAAAAATGCATGGTTGAATGTGTTAAAAGCAACTGATGAGGTCTCAAAAGAAAGATGTTTGGAATTATATAAGGAGGAAAAAAGGAAGACTAAAAGTTGCAAACGTAGAAGAAAACTGAGGTAAATGAACAGTTTGGAAGAAGGGTGAGAGGGAGCTTACATGGGAATAGGAAGTTTTTCCTCGGTGTGAAGTTATGTTAGATGGTGAACAACTGGAAAAATTACCTTGAGTTTAAATATTTAGGATATATGTTGGATGAAAAGGGAACGGATGATGCAGAATGTAGTGAGAAAGTTGTGAATGGTAGGAAGTTGGCCGGTGCAACGAAATTCTTGGTGGATGTGAAGGGTTTTGCAGGATTGTATGTTATATGTGTTAATGTACAGTAGTAAAACTATGTTCTGGAATAAGAGGTATAGATCTAAGGCACAAAACGTTCAGATGGACAATCTTGAGGGCATGTTAAGTGTGAGAAGAATTGATAAAATGAGGAATGAACACATTAGGGAGTTGTATGGTGTGAACAAAGGCGTAAATAAGAGAATAAACGAGAGTACATTGAGCTGGTTTGGTCATATGTAAAGGATGGATGATAGCCGGTTGGATAAGCAGATTATAGTGGCGAGTGTGCTGAGAATTGACCGGCTGGGAGACCGAAGAAAAAGTGGATTGAGTCAGTTAAGGAATGTTTGCAGGAGAGGGATGTGAGTTTGGCAGAGGCGAGAAGAAAGGTACATAACAATAGTGAATGGCAAGGTTTTATGAGGGGTATGGTTGTGGGATTTGCCCAGACGAGATACCACAGTGAGGGTCCGTCGCAGTCTCGTGAAGCCTTAGGGTGGATTTTCCTGATTGCCACGAGTTTTCACTGGAGATATAAAGGGGACGGTAAAAGGCTGGGCTTCCTTTTCGGTTTGCCCCATGTTCTTCTACTACTTTTCTGCTGCGGTGTATGCTGTGCACCTCACCCCCAATCTGGGGATATGAGGAAGATAATATATATATATATATATATATATATATTATATATATATATATATAAAAACAGACAGGAATCAAAGGAAACCCTTATATATATATATATATTATAATATATATATATATATGGGGATATATATAATATAATATATATATATATATTATATATATATATATTCTTAAATTTTGTACATTAAAGCTTCTATTCAAAGTTTCTGGAACTTAGAAAGTTCAGGTAAAGAAATGTGTAGCTGAAGTCCAACAATAAGATAAGTCACAAAACTGCTCAAAATCTGTAAAGGAAACAGTACATTAGTTTAAAACAAAATGATGATAATTTTATACTGCAAAATGACAAGAGACAAAACGAAGTTTATTAATAAATCTATCAAACTAGGAATCGTAACTGATCTTAGAGAATATCCCACGCATTACTAGCTGCATTTGAGAAATATACTACAAGAGCTTAGTAAACTCCCATTGAAATCAAATCGGAAAACAATTAAGGAAGATAATTATTTATAATATTATTTTAGGCAAGTTTTTTTTTGGCACAATTTTAAAATTGAACGAAAACAGTTTTTGACTTGACATTAACATTTCTGTTCAGCTCTGATTTTGTTTTATCTTACAATTAATAATAATAATAATAATAATAATAATAATAATAATAATAATAATAATAATAATAATAATAATAATAATAATAATAATAATAATAATAATAATAATAATAATAATATTAATAATTATAATTATAATTATAATTATAATTATAATTATAATTATAATTATAATTATAATTATAATTATAATTATAATTATAATTATAATTATAATAATAATAATAAAATATTACTCTTACCGGCAATAAAGCTGTTCTTCCGATTGTAAAATAACCAAAAAAGTTTAAACGGGGCAAATTTTCCAATATTGCACATATTTCATTCACCTTGAATAAAAAAGGCAGTTGAAAGTTGAATAATTCATTAAATAAATTGCATATGTTCAAAAATTACAATATATATATATATATATATATATATATATATACTATATATATATACATGCTGCTCGATAAATATATATATAATTGATATATGATTAGTTATTTATATATATATATTAAATTTAATTATCTTTTATATATTTAATAATATAAAATATATTATATAAATAGTATACATTTTTATTTTTTATTTTTATAATATATATATATATATAGTATATATATATATATATATATATATATAATAATATTATATATATATATATATATATATATATATATATATTATATATATTAGAGGCGATTTCTATACTCGGGCTGCTCGGACTAAGCACGAGTTATCATTATAGAAACGATCGATCTTCTATAAATTTCATTAAGGTAAGATAATTTTTTTTTTTGTGCTAAAATTGGTCATATGAAAGAAATTATTACATAATACAAATAAAAGATTATTTAAACAAAGTGTGTTTAAAAATCATCGCCATTGATTAATCTTACTTTCAATCAATTTTATTAAAGGTGACAACTCGGGCTTCTCGAAATAGCTGAGAAATATTTTAAACAGTATACACTATACACATTCGTGAATTTAATTTTTTTTACAAGTTGTTTTTTTTTCCTACCTAGGAATCTAACAAAACACTCGTTTTATTTAAAAAAAATTAAAATTAACATTTATTTGTTCTTAATGCACATTTGAGATAAAAAAAATTAATATTTAAATTCTAATACCTGAATTTAGTCTTCGGTATCTCTTACTTTAAATACTATACATAATAAATATTAAATTTTGCTAATACAAAACAATATTTAATAAGATAAATAAAAAAAATTAAAGAAATTATAAAATACTAATAATAAAATAATAAAATTAATAATAAATAATAATAATAAAAATAACTAATAATAATAATAATAATAATAATAATAATAATAATAATAATAATAATAATAATAATAATAATAATAATAATAATAATAATAATAATAATAATAATAAAGCAAATCCAAATTATTTAAAAAACTGAAATATTTTTGGTTAACATTGAATGAATAATATACATGTAAGCGAATAATTGTTTTTGCACGGAAGCTCCAATGGTTGATTAGTTTCAAATGTTTTAGTTATTCTTTCCCATTAGCTGTGTTTGTTCAATTAGTGCTCCCCTGTTTTAATTGTTTTTAACTATTATAGTTTTAATATTTAAAGAATTGGATCATCCTTATTAAAGATAAGTTATTCGTTTTAATTTTTGTTTTTTGAAAAACTTTTTTTAAGTTATCCGCGATAGTTATAGTTAGTCTTTATAAGGGTGCAATACGCGTAGTTTTGATGGCTCTAGGTTATATAGTTTTTTATTTTTTTTTCTTCGTCTTTTTTAACTTTAGTTTTAAGAATGTTTATTTTTTTTATTTATTTTAAAGGGTTTTGCGCACAACAACTTACGTATTTGGTTACATATTGTTTTAATTTTAAACTCATTTAGTTTTATCTGTTGAATTTAATTGTAAATTTATTTTTTCGTAAATTTGTGAGGGTGTGGAATGCGTGCTTTAAACTTTCTTAATTTTTTCAATTATACATAATTTATTTTAAATACGGTTTTAGCATTTTAATCATTTACGTTTTTTGTCGAGTGAATAATTTTAATCCAATTTTAACTTTCGTTTTTTTTGTCTGCTTGTTTTTGTCTGTTGTTTTTTTGTTGTTGTGTGGTGTGTGTGCGTGTGTGATGGCAGATTTGCGGGCAGGCGCGGGCTTTCTATCGACTTTACCAACATCCGCGGCTTACTTTCTCAACTCTGCATCCGTGGAATACACCTCTCTACCTCTCAAACCCTAACCCTTTTGCTCTTGTCTGACAGACACAGATGCGCTAAGAATCATCCTCTAACTCGAGTTTAATATATCTTCAACTATAAACTTTTTTCTAATTTCCGTCTAAAGGGTGGAGTATGTGCCTATGTGAACATAAACACTCTTAACACGTCTAGTGAATCTTGAATCTCCTAACTTCGATGTTCTGTGGCTTTAAAATCTTTATATCCTTCTATACAATAATCTTTTGTGCTTCCTTGCTACTGTTCTCCTAATCAGAAACAAGATTTTCACTCTTTCTTTGAATATCTTACTTCTTCTCACGAGACTGTTATATCTTCTCTTCCAAATACTGAGGTCCTCTATTTTAGGGGAATTTCAATGTACACAACACTGAATGGGTTGGGATCCTCTTCATTACTGATTTAGGTGGGGAGGAGGCCGATTCATTTAGCATTCTCAACGAATCTGGAGGCAACTAATTAAACGAACCCACACCACATTCCGGATTTCGTCGCCAATCAATTCATTGAAACACACTTGACCTATGTTCACCACTAGTCCTTCATTCTCTATAAATACACCACCTTCGCTCCCTATTGGTAAATCTGACACAACCTTATATTCTACTAAATTTATAATACTTTCTCTCCAACAGCTCCTCCTGCCCCAACGCGTTTTTTCTGGCACTTATGATCGGGCTGATTTGGGGGCCTGCGTTTTGCTTCTCGCTAACTATTAACTGGAATGACTGGCTTTGTCTCAGGTGACGCTTCGACTTACGCCGATAATGGGTGGGAAGCTGCTAATCGTTGACGGGATGCAGCAGGTTCCCTTCCTTCTTCGACTAAATCCTTTTCTCCTCATAATCCATGTTGATCGTGCTTGTTTCTCTGGCCATTCAGGCTCTAGAAGACAGGTGCCGTAACGAGTGAGAAAAAATTCTTCGTTCTCCTTATCACTCTTGCTAATATTCAATTCAAGCTAGAAATCGTTGCAGGAGATACTCTTCGACGAGCAAACGCGGGCTTTCATCAAACGAAGTGCGCTAAACCTCTCTTAGTTCTCCTACTGACCAAATCTTCTGAGCCTCTTGACCAAATAACATCTCTAACAACTTCTGTAAATCTGTCTTTCCTCCTTCTATTCGATCTTGATGGTTCTGTAGCTAATTCTCCAACGAAAAGGCCAATCTCTTCGGCCTCCTATTTCCTCTAACTCAACCCTTTAAGACGATTCTGGTATTCCTCATCCTCCTCCCTTTCTCCTCTAGGGTGTCCTATGCCTTTTGCCTGTGATTACATTTGATCGGGTGCTTGGGCCTCCTAAAATCTACGAACGTTAGGAAGGCGGGTGGCCACGGATGGCATTCCTCCCGAGTTTTGAAGGAGGCGTGTGCTTCCGTGCTATCCCCGCCCCTCGTTCAAACTATATTCTCTATGTCTCAATACTAACACTTTCCCTCAGCTGTTGGAAGCAACGCACATGTCCAACCTATTCCGAAAAAGGAAGCCGCTCTGACTCCTCCAACTATCGCCCTATAGCTCTTACTAGTATTCTATTAAGATCTGTTGAAACTCTCCTCAACTCTCATTTTCTTAGATCATCTGCGAATCTCATTCACTTCTTTCCGATCGCAGTACGCGCTTTCGGCGGCTCGAGGTCTTACTGGCCGATATACTTCCTATCTTAACCGATTTTATTTGGATTTTCCCGCCTTAGGAACTACGGGGGAGGACTTGCGTGGGCGCTTGACACTAATCCAAAGCATTTGACCGGTATGGCACGCGTCACTTTGCTCTCCAAGCTCCCCTCCTTTGTGGGTTCCTCCTTCTCTTTGCATATTCTTATGTCTAGTTTCTTTCAAATCGCTCAATATCGGCTAATGTTGATGGGGGCGGACTCTTTCTTCCTTTTCTGTCAATAGTGCTGTTCCTCAGGCGGTTCTGTCTTATTCTCCTACTTTATTCCTACTTTTTCATCTAATGATCTTCTCACGCTGCAACAATCTTAACCTATTTCATCTTATGCGATGACTCGACCCCATTTTCTTCAACCCATTTCAATTCTGCTCCTTCTTTACTTCTAGAATTGCCCTCGTCTTAATCTTTCCGATTCTATTCTAAACGCTGATCTGGATAGAATTTCCGGGTTAGGGGTCGTCTGAACCTTGTTAAATTTAATTCTTTAAAAAACTCAAACTTCTTAACAAATCTCCCTCTCTAAGACACCTTCCAAATTATATTCCTATCTCTTTCGACGGTTCTCTCGCTCCTCCTGTCGACAATATAAACATTCCTGGCCTTAACATAACAAAAATGTCTTTGGAACCTTCCACATCACAACGGTTTGCTATAGGCGGCCTCAAAGAAAGCTGTGGAATTCTGTTTTAGACTGCAGAGAACTTTTTTCCTCTCTCAAGTTACTCCAGCCTATTACAAGGGCCCTCCAATCACGCCCTTGTATGGAGTACTGCTCTTCATATCTGGGAGGGCTCTCTGGTTTCACCCGGCTATTGGACAGGGTCGAGTCAAAGGCCAAAAGGCTTTAAACTGTGCTGTACTTTCCAGTTCACTGACCCTCTATCTTTGCGGCGCGATGTTGGTGCTTATCTCTTTTTTCTATAGGTACCGCCAGCGGCAGGTGCTCGAGGAGCTTATCACTCTTCGTACCTCCACCTTTGCGCGCCTTCGTAGAAACAGGGGTGCTGATATCTGCACATGGAGTTTTGTGTTGATGTATCTAACTCCCAGGGCTAGTTCGGCTGCGGCTGCTTCCTTCTTTCTGCCACATCTGTCTGTGAATTCTTCTTCATCTTCCGTGTTTCCTACTTTGAATTTAATCTCCCCCACTCAAAGCCTGCGTCTGTGCTCATCTGCGTAATTTGCTTTAGTTGTTGACTTCTGAGCGTGAAAACACCCCCTCCTTGGAATAGGGCTCTGCCACGTGAGTTGGTGGTGAACAAACTGTAAAAAAAAAAAAAAAAAAAAATAAAATCGAATCTAAGTTTAAATTAAAGAAAATTGTAAAATAGGAATAACTCAAATATAAGTGGAATATTTTTGAGTTTAATTATTATATTATATATATATATATATTATATATATAACTATATATATATATATTATATATATTATTATATTATATATATACTTATATAATATTATATGAACGGAGAAGAGAGAGAGAGAGAAGAGAGAGCGCCGGAGTAAGTAAAAATTTACTGGAGTCGCCGCTGATATATATATACTATAATACTATATATATATATATTATATATATATATATATATATATATATATATATATTATATATATATATATATATATATTATATAGTATATATATATATATGTGGTAGTGTGTGTGTTGTGTGGTGTGTGTGTGTGTGTGTGTGTGTGTGTGGATGGTATAGGCAAAGCTGTGTAGTGTGTGTGTGTGTGTGTGTGTGTGTGTGTGTGTGTGTGTGTGTGTGTGTTGTTGTGTGTTTACGATTTTAATATCGATCTTTCCAATTTAAATAAATATTTCTTTTTTATTTTTAAGTGAACCGTTTAAAAATATACAATTTTTTTAAGCAAATGACAAACATATTTTTTCCTCAAAAGCTTAAGAAAATTTTTCCTTGCCACTAACAAGATTGTTTATTGCATTCAAGATGTAATCTCTTGAAAAAAGAACATAACGTTATATAACTTTCATAAGATCAAAATTAAATCTCAAAATAAAATGCCATATAATTTTTGGTTGTGAAATATATAACGTTGTGCATAAATATTCTCTTTCCACATGACGCAAAACTCGTTTTCTACGGGGGAAATTATTTTAATGAATGAAACACTAAGCTCCATAAAATTTCAAACCAATCGAGCAATTGACTATAGGGTAACTAGAGAATTTTTCTGGGAGGTGGGCCTGGATAGATAGATAGATAGATAGATAGATAGATAGATAGATAGATAGATAGATAGATAGATAGATAGATAGATAGATAGATAATCTAACTTGAAATTATTTTATATAACATTATATACACCCACGATTTTAGGAAGAGAGGATAATGATTATTATTATTATTAATATGAGGGATTTAATATAATAATTTTATATATAAAATTTTTATATAATGTTAATAATGATTATTATTATTATTAATTATTATTATTATTATTATTATTATTATTATTATTATTATTATTATTTGGTCTTATTTTTTGAATGTGCAGAAATATGTTATATATATATATATATGGTGATAATTGGCTAATTAGAGCGAAACTATCATCAATACCAATATCTCAAAAACATACAATGACCAGGGAAGTAATACAATTGCTGGAATTGCTGGTCATTTATAGGGCGGAATGTAAAAAAAAAAGAAAAAAAATAATCTATATCTCAAAACTACAATAGCTACAGCGAAAAAAGAATAACATTTTTTTGGAAACCTGGTAAAATTTTAGATAGGAATGTAAAAAAATAAAAATAAAAAAATTATTGCTAATAATTATATAGTATAATGATTAGAGAGCCTATTTAGAGACCTTTTATTGCTTACTCGTTAAAATAAATAGACTTTATCTATTAAATTTTCGCTTTTTTTTTCTTTTACTAAAGAATACCCACAGATATACGCACCAGATAGCAGGAAAGTTTGGAGGTCTCTCGAGCCTTCCGGCGGAACTACGGGGTATGACTAATTCCCCCCCTCCGGGGAGGGTCTTCCAGGAACCCCCCGCTCTTTTGTATATTGGCTGGTGTGTCGCAGGAGGTTCCTCCGCCCCTCCACTACGGGGTATGGAAAACGTCCCAAACACCTGTAAAGTTCCCCGTCGGCTCAAGCCCCTACATTGCCGTGTAATACCATTTTACAAATAATATATATAATATAATAATATATTATATGTACCCTGCTCCTAAAAAAAAAAATAGCCATAATTATTTTATTTATTATATTTTTTTTTTTTTACATTTTCCTAACTAATATTTTACAAGGATAATTCCAAAAATGTATTCCTTTCGCTGTAGCTATTGTATCGTTTTTAGAGAATGTTTTTTTTTTTTTTTTTTTTTTTTTTTTTTTTTATATTTTTTATTTACCAGTTTCCGCAATAAAATATTGCCAGGATTCCAACAATAATGTATTCCTTTTCGCTGAAACTATTGTAGTTTTTGAGATATTAGAATGGAATTGAAGAAATTTTTGCTCATAACCAAATATCACCTATAATATTATAAAGTATATATATATATATATATATAATAATATATATATATATACGTATATATATAGTATATATATTATATAATATATAATATATATATATAATATTATATATATATATATATATATATATAATATATATAATATATAATATAGTATAATACATATATAGTATATAGATATATATATAATATCATATATATAATATATATATATAATATATATATATATATATAATATATATATAATAATAAATACTAATACTTATATTATAATATATATAATATATTATATTTATAATATATATATATATATATATTATAAGTATCATATATATATATATATAGTTATATAATATATATATATAATATATATATATATAATATATATTATATATTATATATTTTATAATATATATATATATATAATATATATATATATAATATATATAAAATATATATTATACTACAATAAAGCAATAGATAATGTCGATAGGGAAGTGTGTGTAAGTATAAATGGAGTTGAAAGTGTCATGGCTTAATATTAATAGTGGAGTGAGGTAGGAAAAAGATAGAATACTATACCTCTATGCTTATTGAGCTATAATCAATTTGTATATGGCATGATGTTAATGAAGAATTAGAGGTTGGGTGATTAGGAGAAGGTGTTATACTGATGAAGACTGGAAGAGAGTGCAGGGTGGTGCTCTGCATATTCTACGCTGATGATTGGGTTTTGTGCGGCAATCTAAAGAAAGCTTGAGAGGATTGGTAAAGGGGTTTGGCAATGTGTGTAAAAGGAGACATTTGAAAGTAAATGTAGATAAGAGTAAGGAGATAGTAGCGGGTGAGGGGAGTCCGTGGTGTAAAATCATGTTGGATGGTGAACAAGTGTCTGAGTTTAAATATTTAGGATATATGTTGGATGAAAAGGGAATGGATGATACAGAGTGTAGTGGGAAAATTGTGAATGCTACGAAGGTGGTTGGTGCAATTAAATCTTTGGTGAATGCAAAGAGACTAAGTCTTGAGTGCGATACTGTTCTACATGAGGGTATGTTGTTACCGATGTTAATGTATAGTAGTGAAACTAAGGTGTGAAATAAGGGTTATAGAACTAAGGTCCAATCTGTTAAGATGGGTAATCTTAGGGGCGTGTTGGGTGTGAGAAGAATTGATAAAATGAGGAACGAACGTGTTGGGGAGTTGTGTGGTGTATAGAAAGGCGTAAATGAAAAAATAATCGAGAAAGTATTAAGATGGTTTGGTCATATGGAAAGAATGGTTGATAGTCGGTTGGTTAAGCGGATGTATAGTGGTGAGTGTGCTGGGAATCGACCGGATGTGAGACCAAGGAAAAAGTGGATTAAGTCAGTAGAGGAGTGTCTGAACTCTGATAGAAATTAATGTGAGTTTGGTAGAGGTGAGATGAAAAATGAATAATTGCGAGGTTTCGTGAAGGGATATGGCTATGGGTCTGGCCCATGGGATGAACCTTATATTAACGAGATATTACAATAGGGGTCCATTGCGGTGTTGTGAAGCCCTAGGATGGACTTTTTTGGTTGCGAATCGCTCGCACTTAAGAGTATGAGGTGAAAGTGTGGTGGAGAATTCCTTTCCACTTACATCATGCTCTTCTACTTCACTTCGATTTTCGCGCATGTCACGCACATTACTCCTATCTGTGGAAGTGAGCGGAGAATATATATATATATATATATATATATATATATATATATATATATATATATATATATATATATAATATATATACTTATATATATATATATATATATTATATATATATAATATAATAT
>JABUQX010026801.1:0-2500 GCA_015478945.1 Trachelipus rathkii | reverse complement strand
TAAGCATACATACAAACATGTGAATGTATAAAAATACAAAATGTAAAGTGGTATATAAACAAAATTAAAAATATCATACAATGAAAGACACATTCAAATACTTAGCATATTTGATTATGTCCATTAGACATAAGCAAATATACGAACATTTGAATGCAAGAAAATAGAATTGTTATATAAAATATTAGAGATATCGCACACAAGTTGGTATAAGAATGTCACTTGACGAGGAATCGTGGAACTTTGACATTGGTAAGAAGATTAAGTCCATAGGTGAATATCTTGATCCTTATAGGCCTAATGCGCGTCTTCATTTTCGAAGAGAAGCTCTGACACTTGGATGAGACAAACTTATGAAAATCTTGAAAAAGAACTGTTGCGATTCTGGTTTGGTATAGGATTTAATGTTCTACAGCCACCACATAGGCGTCAATCACCTGGAGTATTTTTGAAACGAGATGAAGTGATAACGACCAAGGGGACTGAGAAAGTTGAAGGATACCAGTTCAGTTTTTTTTTTTTTTTAATTTTTTTTTTGCAAATTTTTTCATTTGTAAAAAACATGGGAGATTTTACTGAAATATTTAGAATTCGAGGATGAGTCTGAAGGTTCATGGTAGAATTCAAAATGAGTATCAGATCATAATCCAAAATTAATTGAGAATGAGAAAAGAAGTCTGTATCGATAATGTTTGCTTGCTATGTAAAAATTTTGCTTACGCAAATTTTGACACTGGTATTAACATAAATATAAATTTGATTGTTTTTTTAAAATAGTTTTGCTAGCCCTGTCGCCCTATATATATTATCATTATTACTATATAATATATTTATATATATACTTATATATATATATTATATATATATATATATATAATATATATATATATATATTATATTAATATATATATTATATATATATATATGTATATTATATATATACTGTATATATGAAAATTAAAATATATTATTAAATATTTATATATATATATATATATATATATATATATATCTATTATATATAATTATATATTATATGTAGCTATATATATATATATATATTATATATATATATATATATTACTATTATATATAATATATATATATATAGATATATATATATTATATATATAGTATATATATATATATATATATATATTATATTATCATTTTAACCGTGATGACTCTTTCTTTTTTATTGATCTGCTGCTTCTACGCGGAGGTTATGAATATAAATATAAGATTTCGTAACTTATAATTCATACATTGACAATTACTTTTCTTGACTGGAAAACACCATTAGTAAAAGAACTTTATAATATAATTTTAACATACAGCTTGTCAATCTCCATATCAATAATCAAATTTCATAAAGCTAAATCACATGAAAACCGGGACAAAACAAATACATATTTCACAAATCTTGAACAAAAAATTAAACCGGGTTTCACGTTTTACTCACGCTCACTTGAGTACGACGACATTTTCAAAACCTAAATCTTGAAAATTATATAAACACACTCCTTGAAAACACATTTTACAAACATAAACCTTGAAAATATACACGTGTTAATTGCCCCAACTTGTCACGTAACCTGCTTGATTAAAATGTTGCAACATAAGTAACAGACCAGGATAACTCGTACCCACGAGTTACAATAATTTCAAACCGGGGAAAGTTTTTCTTTAACATCTTATAGTTCTACCATACCTGTCCGTCCGGCAATTACACCTTGGTTTTGAGAGTCAAATACTACTTTCCTTTTAATCCTGTACTGTGCGTGATCCAAAAACCTTGCAAACCAGTTATATACCTTGTAGTTTCCCATAATTCAGCCATATCATTAAAAACCGCTATGCATTCTTAATGTTAATTGACAGAACACCAGTTTCATCATGAGGGAGGATGGCTTTGTTTCTGCAGTTTAGAGTTAAACCTGGACTGATTGACAGGGTGATCCAAAATACAGTCTATAATCACACTTAAAAATGCTTTACGTGCTCGACTTAACCGTTGCCCCCACATGAGTCCCCTAGAAATAAAATAAATGCCTGTTAATTTCACTTCTTAGCACGAAATAAAATACTTTAAATAAAATGCTTAATTAAACTTATACATACCAATCTGGGACTTTTTCCTTCGCGTATTCTTCCTTACTACACCTTGGCAATCCGGTCTCAAAATAGTAAATTTTAGTATATCTCTCTTCCCCTCGTCATCTTTTTCTCGTTTGTTTTTTAATATCTCAGACATAAAAATATATATATATATATATATATATATATATATATATATATATATATATATATATATATATATATATATATATATATATATGATAATATACTATATATATATTATAATATATATGTATATATTATAATATATATATATATATATTATATATATATTATATATATTATTATATATTAGGTTATATATTATATATATATATAGATATTGTGAAACTGGAATTGTCTCATTAGAGCGTCTTTCAAA
>JABUQX010026800.1:17500-35306 GCA_015478945.1 Trachelipus rathkii | reverse complement strand
TAGATGCAATTCTTCAGAATACGAAGCATTCTCTCCCATGCAGAACCCACCCACGGTGCGTAACAGAGGCAGTTTTACATGTTTAATGTTGTTGATTCTCATATGCTCCTGAAATTCATTCTGAAATAAAGAGAATTTTCGTATAGCATTACCACGAGAGCAAAAGTTTCTAGCAAGCCCGTAGACCGAAAGAGCCAAAATTTCCTTAAAAGTAGATTGTGAAAGACATGAAAAGATGATAAAAAAATGATTCAGTCGGACATATCACGGTAATAGGCTAAATGAACTGCACGGTAATTTCAAACAAGTATAAAATTAATTATAATATATTTCTCTTTTCTACAGAGCCATCTTTTATCCAAAAATGAGAGGTGAAATCAACTCCAGTATGCTTAAATGGTCTGAAAAAGTCCATTTGAGCTTCTGTGTAATTTGTAAATTTAGGATAATTGAAAGTGAAAAGAATTATATTTTTTGCAAATAAGACACGACTCAATGATGTTTTTGACTGTTTGACGTGCTCTAGTGATCCAAAACCCTTTCAAACGTACCATATTTAATGTAGTTTGAAGTCCCAAATGTTTGCATGCAAGATGTCAATCAGAAAAACAATGAGTTTTGTGAGATGGTGTTTTTTACTAGCAAAATAGGATTAATAATTATGGTATAACGTAGGTAATTAGTTTTAGCTATTCTACCTCTGGTTCTTAAAAAACCATTGTCATCTAAAATATAAATTAATCTTTTAAACCAATTTCTGTGGACTTTGTCAGCAGAAGGATTGATTTTAAGGAATGCTTATTTCTGTTTTTCAAAATCGATATTTTGCATCATTTTTTAACCAATATTTTTTACTTCTAAGATGGTAATATTATTATTATTTTGCTATTTTTAGTTTTGAAAAATGAATTGGAACACGATATGCTGTTACTCTTATGATAACTTATGACAAACTTGAAAATTATTGTAATATCCAATAATAGGTCTACAAAATTCATTTTTAATACGAGTATTTGGTTACGATATGTGTTTATCGATTAGCATTTACTTTCTACACTACGATAAACATTTTTAATCATTGCTTGGGCCATTGGTTTTTATCTAATGCAAGCCAAGATGGTCCCGTTCATTTTACTTGAACATTTATTGGAAAAAATTCCCTAAAGTGAAATTCCCCTTTAGTTAACTAAATCGCCGGATATTGTGTGGTCTCTACATAGAGGAAATTAATCGTTGAATTAAATTCCTTTAATATTTCCATTTTTATTTTTTAATATCGCCTCAACTATTTCTTATAAAAATTTTGTTTAGTCCCTTTAATTTTAGGAGATAGAAGCCAAGCTAAATATTATTTGAGATCGACCAAATATGTTTATTTTCTTTAAAGTTATTAATATGTGAAAAAGCAGAGATAGTATTTGATGGAAGACATTTAAATTGCCAAATTTATACTAGCCAATAGCTCAAGAAGTAGCAAAGTTTCTTATTTTTTTAAAGGAGCGCAAACTTTTGCTTTCGATATATAAGATATATGATTTACATTCAGATGCAATATACATTACAAAGCCATAAGCTGATGCTGAAGCATCACAAAATATATTTAAAGTAGCATTGTTATCATAATCGTGAAAAACAACTCATTAAATGAAAGATTTTAAGGCAAGATCAAATCGTTTTACTCAATTTTCGATTTGTGCAGAAACTATCGTGACACTACCCTTTTTCATTCCCATTTGAGCTCCTGAGCCCTGCCGAGACGTCCTTGTTTTCATCAGAAGCTACCCTATATAGCGCTTACAGGACACCAAACATATATGACAGGCGATCTCAACAAACCTTGGTCATATTTGGTGACAGCACTCACGCCACCGCTTACATAGTTTCGGGAACCTACCTCGAAATGTTGACAGCCACAACGATTCTAATTTCCATAAGCGGAGCCCACCATTTTGTTTTAAAAACTCTTTTATTTTTTTTTTTTTTCTTTTTTCTTTTTTTTACCGTCCGTTCCATATTACTATAGCAATCCCAAATTCTGTTCGTTTTCAACACCATGCATCCTCAGCAACGGTCGTTCTCATCTATCCATGAGGTCCTTTGAGCCTTTTATAGATTCGGTACCATTCCAGGAACGTACAATAGGAACTCCACCCTCTTCCATCTTTCAACCGATTCTCTGTTTAAAGTGCTAAAGGAATCGTAAACATCCAGAACTTGGCTATACAATGAAAATACTCCTACATATAAATAACAATCGTAAAACAACTGAAAAAGAACACGTCATTTAGAGATACTTATCTGTGTCTGATTTGATGGGAAGCAATGCATAGGTTAATGAATGGAGAAGAAGCCATACTAATTAGTCTCATCGTCTGAATCCTGAATCTGAGACTAATCTTGATTCCTTTGCCATCCTATACCATTAGGCAATGCCAATCGATTCTTGGTCGTTTCTAATTTTAATCTTTACTCCTAAGGAAGCAGCATTTCACCGCTCTGAGCAACGATAACCATACTTTGTTACCAACTCTACAAATTACTAATATGTTTCAAATAAAGAGGCTCATTAAGCATCAATGCCCGGAAAAGCAGCTGTCATTCAAGATGGCATTGCGTCTGCCTTAAGGCTCACCACTCATTACAATACCGTGTCTGACTCTAGATATGTTATCGTCCTGGTGCAACTTCTTCATCATTATTGGTCTTGTCGTTTATCCAGACAATACAATTTTTTTAGTTTGGTCCAGGGAAGCACATTAGTTATTTTTTTCGACTTATACCTTCATTTCAATTGTCGTGTGTGAATTGCTTCAGCAATTATCGTATCCATCTTAAATCACGATCTCTCTTTAGAATTTTTATACACTCGCTTTACTGCTGAAATGGCTACGTTCGTGGTAGTTAGAAGGTACCTTGTTAATTTTGTCCCTTGATCCCTTAATACAAGGTAACTCCACATTCAATAATGACTATTCAGTCACGCAGGCTCCTCATTCCCTTTCCAAACTCGTCAGTATTGAGCTTAACACATACATAGCGCTGATATTATTACTATCAACAATACCTATACGATTTCTAGAACTATACAACATAATTCTTAAACCATAAATCTACAGCATCGTGGATTATTCTTTATACAAAAATTCAAAAGAGATTGAAGATACGAAATTATAGGAACTTTTATACATGTCATGTACTAACTTAGAACAACACTTTAATCTTTTATTTTTTTGATGTCACATTTGAGTTTCGATAACTTTTGTTATAGAAGAAATCGTATCTATATACTACACCTCATGTCACTGACACAGGCCGACTTCTTCTCCTGAAATGCCAGTTTCTTCATTGATTTCAGTTATACTGACGAGATCCTTCATTTACAAGAAAATTTCTGATGATGCCCTACAGGAATCAAACCATCACTTTACCTCGATAGCGTCGTTACCTCTTCATGCATTGGGGTAGAAAGAAACTTGCTATAATACTGTAAAATCATCGACCCCTTATTAATCCATTCGATTATTTCATAAAATTGTCATTTTTGTACGTTTGTAGAACAATTTAATCTACGATAATTCCCTCATACTACTCAACTTTTCATGTCTCATGAAAACAGCAACACCTGATCCAAACCTTCACTGCTGAAAGAGTTACAGATTCTTACGTCATCAACGAAACTAAGAGAAGCTTTGACACAATTTTACTCTGCGTCATATAGGTGTCTATGAGACCCTTTTTAATATCTTTTTGCATGAGACCCTAAAATATCGTCTTTATTCTCAATTAGTGCTACTCTTACTACACCTCGTTTCCTGTCAATTTGCAGTTTCCGCAAAACACTAGGCTTTACAAAACTACATTGTGATCCTAATATCTGCTGACCAATGTAAAATAGCATTGTTTTAATTTTTATTTCTTAATGTTCTTACAAGACATAATGTAGGTAGCAAATTTGCTGCAAAAGCCAGCCTCCCCAATATTTTATAGCAATCATTTATTCACAAGTTTTTCCTGTATCTTCTGATTTGATGTTTCTCCAGCTCGGCGGCTCCACCCTTTTTCTCACAATCTGCTAGAAGAGATTTACTACATAAAGCTGAAATATGAGAGTGAGAATTACAAATGAAAAAAGGATAACGTGTATATTTTGAAGACCATAACACGAGAAAGCAAGGTGTTTATCGCTACTACATCTGTAAACATAAAAGTCCCCCAGGGACTCTTTACATTGAGCAAACTCCGCTCTTTATTGGCTGCATAATCTATTCTACACTTAAAACATAGAATGTTTTCTCTTGGTGCACCAAAATTTGCAAACTCTTTGTTTAGTACTCAATAATTTAACCTGGTTCTCTTTCAAGCTACAACCTCATTCCCTATTACTACTAAAATTAACATTAGTGATTTATTTTGGATTTAGCTTTTACGGCTCTATTTGGAATTTTTAATTTGCGTTATAAAATAAGTTTTATTAGCAAAAAAAGAAGGTTTCTGAAATTTTGTTCTAGAAAATATTTTTAATATTTCAAAGTCAAAAATGTGATTAATAGATGGGTACATCGAGCTACATT
This sequence comes from Trachelipus rathkii, assembly GCA_015478945.1. Taxonomy (NCBI): domain Eukaryota; kingdom Metazoa; phylum Arthropoda; class Malacostraca; order Isopoda; family Trachelipodidae; genus Trachelipus; species Trachelipus rathkii. The sequence continues at coordinate 30,735 of JABUQX010026800.1, read as the reverse complement.
TATTAACGAGTTCTCGTTTTAATGTAACAGGAAGTTTGCTGAAAACTATATTACTTAATAATACGCAACCCGGAGTTTCGGAAATGAAAAAATCTAAGTTGAAATTTTGTAAATCGTATGTCATAGCTCTGACGTCATTTAACCATGTGCGTGCTTTCTCATACTGATATTCATCAATATTGGGAGCACGAGTGATTTTAGATATAATTTCATCTACTAAATGAGAGTAGTAAGTAGTATGTCCTCTCTGATATTTTCTGTTATGCTGATGTTCAGTAATTGACCAAATTCAGTGATGGACGTTCTGAAAAGCTATCTTGACAAATGGAATATTGTTTATTCGATATGATAATTTAGCCTTTTCAGTCAGTGAAGACTTACATCCTATTAAATTAATTCGAACTGGGGAAAGAAATGAAATTAAATTTTGTCCCCTATCCTTATTGCCGTTGAAAAATCATGCATTCAATGCAGGAAGGGTTAGGTATCACGTTTATACATGGGCAAAGCAGTTTTCATTTGAAGCATGTATTATTGAATCATGTTGTTCATTAATTTTTGCTAAATTTTCTACTCTACTGAATTTTTAATTTTAATATTTCATTTTTTATATACTCAAATTGCCCATCTATCTCTCTACCAAACAAAGATTCATCCAAATCAAATAAATCGTACTTACTATAAACTTGCATTATAGATTCATTTATCAGTATAATTAACTCTAAATTTTCCTTGATCGAAAACAAAGCAATTTTTGTGTTTTCCTCCAATTTAGTTTGCGTGTCAACATTAAACTTATTAATAGTTTTAAGAGCATTTGTTATTTTTTGCTTACAAGAAGCGCGTTTGAGTATAAACTCTCTCGTTTCTAATTTACACTTTTCTATAGTTTCGGCAATTTTTTTCTGGCGGGAAAGATTTTTCGCTAGGTTAACCTGCGAAATTTCTACAAGCCATTCTGAATTTATTTCACCATTATTATTTATTTATTTTTAGAAAATGTTTCATAGCACATACACAAAATAATTTAAAATTTAAACTTGACAATCTTTTCTTAAATTTCCGTATTGTGATAACAAACTCAAACAAGGACGTACGCACTCAATCGAGAAAAAAATTAAAGATGAAATTAAAATTAACTTTTTCTAAAATAATAATTTTTATGTAAAAACTATTTGATATGTGAATAATGAATTTCCATCTTAAGATCCTCGATTACATAAGCCCGATCCCAGTTTAAGTTTATTGAAGGGCGAATTACAGTAGAAGAGGAGAGAAAAAGAGAAGAAATTTTATTAAACTTATATATATATAAATAAATAGTTATAGTTTTTAAATCATGAGGCGGCTAACGTTGTCGTAATAGATAGTGATTGTTGCTCTGATTAATCCATTGCCCAGGAATGTAACGCCTGCAAAAAATACAGGAATATTGTTAATTAATGTATTTAATAATTATGAATGAGCAATGAATAAATAATGATAAATTATAATGAAAGAATGTTGAGACGAACAATATCTTACCCTGTACAATCTGTATTGATCCAATTTAGAAAAGTTGTTGCTTTTCTATGGGGGAAAGACGTAGTTGCATCTCCTTCCTTCTAGTTAGTTTTGTAAGTAAAGACTTCCTTAATCACATGCCTTAGTTTGAAGTCTTTGAAGAAAACGAGGTTGCATAAAAGACCGGGATATTTTCTAACGTTTGTCTTTGTTTCTTCACTTCTTTTTATATCCGCTTTTTCTTCGGTTTCCTTCTTGAAAGCGGCACAAACTCACATGAAACAAGGATATAAATTATTTATTAAAAAATGGAACAATCCTTTTCATCGGAACAATTGTTCTGTTGTGCACAACAATAATCTTTAAATAGCAACAAGTCTTACAACTCGTCCAATAGCTAGTAGTTAAAAAGTGAAGACCTTTTTCTGACACATAATCGCCTTTCGATAAGTAATAGACCTTTTTTAGGTGGTTGACTTTTTCAGGCTGATGAGTTAGCGTCTCTTATATTTTAATAACATGAATGAATTAAATGACATGAATGCAAGAGAATGAAAATGTTTATATATTTAGATGATATGGATGATTAAGTGTATCTTTAAATTCCCTAAATTCTAATTACACATTCCGGGAGCGGCGGCTGCGACATTGCTTTATGAAAAAGGAAGGTTGCAGCCGCCAAAACACCCAAGAGATTGTCAATAAACTAAATAAATTAATCAAACAAATCTAAAAATATCTTTGGTTTTCTTACGAGCGGTAATAGCCGCTTGTCTTTGAGGAACTTTCCTCACACCCTCATCTTTATCAGATGTATTATTTAATTCTATGGGTTTATTAGTTTTGTCACCATTATGTGTTACAGACACTTCTGTTGGATACAATATATTGATTGGGTAATGAGCTGTATTGCCATCACCCCTTTTTAGCATCACAGTGCGTATTAGCCTTATAACTCTACCCAACTGCCAATATGTGCGAGTTTTGGTGGCGCTTTTTATTAATACCACATCACCCACCTTAATGCGGTTAACCCAATCGTTTTGATATAAATCATAACTATACTCACGTAAACTTAAAAGATATGTTTCATACCAAATGGTGCGAAAGTGTTCAAATTTTTGTTGCAGAAATAACAAATGATCATTTAGCTGTTTATGTGAAGCAGGTTCTCCTTCTCACAAAGGGTCATCCGGATCCTCATCTGTTTTCACTGTTAGTGAAGCACTTCCATGTAGTTTCAAAAATGAGTTTGGAGTCAGAGGTTCTAGATCCAGAGAGGACTCCACATAGGTCAGAGGCCTGTTGTTTATTGAATTTTGAATGCTGGAAAGTAAAGAAATCATATCAAAATATTTTAATTTAGAACGACCTACTGTTTTGTTGATGCAATTGTTCAGGATACGAAGCTAATTCTTCCCATGCAAGAACCCATCCACGGTGCGTACAGAGGCAGTCTTACATGTTTAATGTTGTTGATTCCTCATAGATGCATCCTGAAAATGTCATCTGAAAATAAAGAATTTTTCAAGCACAAAGCATTACCACCGAGAGCAAAAGTTCTAGCATTGTCTGAATACAGAAAATCTACAATTCCATAAATGTTTGTGAAACGCATGAAAGATGATAAAAATGATTGAGTGGACATATCAGGTAATAGGTCTAAATGAACTGCACGTATATTCAAACACAAGTATAAATTAATATATATATTTTCTTTTCTACAGAGCCATCTTTTATCCAAAAATGAGAGGTGAAATCAACTCCAGTATGCTTAAATGGTCTGAAAAAGTCCATTTGAGCTTGTGTGTAATTTGTAAATTTAGGATAATTGAAAGTAAAAGAATTATATTTTTTGCAAATAAGACACGACTCAATGATGTTTTTGACTGTTTGACGTGCTTTAGTGATCCAAAACCCTTTCAAACGTACCATATTTAATGTAGTTTGAAGTCCCAAATGTTTGCATGCAAGATGACAATCAGAAACAATGAGCTTTGTGAGATGGTGTTTTTTACTAAGCAAAATAGGATTAATAATATTATAATCGTAGTAATTAGTTTTAGCTATTCTACCTCTGGTTCTTAAAAAACCATTGTCATCTAAAAATAAATTTAATCTTTTAACCAATTCTGGGACTTAGTCAGAAGGTGATTTTAAGAATGCGCCTATTTCTTTTTTTCAGAAACCGATATTTTGCATATTTTTAACCTTATATTATCTTTACTTCTAAGATGGAAATCTTTATTTTGCTTTTAGTTTTTACAGATTTTTTTAGTAAAAATATTTGCTTTGACTTCTTTTATTGCAAACTTGACAACATATTATTAATATCCAAAATAGGTTCTACAAATCATTTTTAATATTCGTCACATCACGATATGTGTATCGATTAGCATTTTACTTTCTTCTGATAAACATTTTAAGCATGTTGGGTGATTGGTTTTTTATTCTAATTGAAAGCCAAGATGGTCCCTTTTCCCATATTTAAATTTTATTGGAAAATTCCCTAAAAGAAATTTCCCTCGTTTTTAAATCTGCCGGTTTTTTTGTGGTCTCTACATAGAGGAAATTAATCGTTGAACTAAATTCCTTTAATATTTCCGATTTTTTATTTTTAATATCGCTCAACCTATTTCTTATAAAAATTTGTTTAGTTTTAAATTTAGGAGATAGAAGCCAAGCTAATATTATTTGAGCATCGACAAATATGTTTATTTCTTTAAAGTTTTAATTGAAAGCAGAAAGTATTTGAGGAAGACATTTAAATGCCAAATATACTGCCAATAGCTCAAGAGTAGGCAAAGTTCTATTTTTTAAAGGAGCAACTTTTGCTTTCGATAATAATATATATGATTTACATTCAGAGGCAATATACATTACAAAGCCATAAGCTGATGCTGAAGCATCACAAAATATATTTAAAGTAGCATTGTTATCATAATCGAAAACAAATCGATTAAATGAAAGATTTTTAAGCAAGATCAAATCGTTACTCAATTTTCGATATTGTGCAGAAATATCGGAACTTACCCTTTCATCCCATTGAGTCTGAGCCTGCCAAGTTTGTTTCATCAGAAGCCTACCCTTTATAGTTACAGGCAAAAATAATGACAGGGGATCAAAAACCTTGGATATTTGGGACAATAACGCACGTTTACTTTCGATACTACCTGATATGTTGAAATTATCAAGAGCCATTGTATCCGCTTCCATATTATATAGATATCCCAAAATTCTTTCGTTTTCACAACCATGCATCTCAGCACGGTCGTCTTCTATCATGAGGTCTTTGAGCCTTTTATGATTCGTATTCCAGGAACGTAAATAGAATCCACCCTCTTCCATCCTTTCAACCGATTCTCTGTAAAAGGTTTCAAGAATAGTTTCATCAGAATGACTATAAATGAGATTGTCTACATAAAGAAAATTTTTTAAAACAAAAGAACAAAGATCATTAGGATACTTATCTGTGTGATATTTGATGACGTAATTCAAGATGAATGGAGAAGAAGCCATACCAAAAAATAATCGTCGGTCATATCATATGTGATAATTTCTGATTTAATCGTTATACACATAAGGGAAGCCAATCGATTCTTGTCGTGCCTTCTAATTTTAATCTTGATCTGAAGGAAGGCAGATTTCACGTCTGAAACGATAACATATTTGTTACATCTAAAATTACATAATATTTTAAATAAAGAACTCATAAGATCAATGCCCGGAAAAGCAGCTTCATTCAGAGATGGATTTGCGTCTGTTTTAAGGCTACAATTAAATACCGGTCTGATCTTAGTAGTTATCTGTTGCACTTCCTTTATTATTGGTCTGTGTGGTATCCAGACATAATTTTTTAGTTGGTCAGGAAGCACATTTATTTTTTCGATTATACCTTCATTTAATTGTTGTGTGAATACCTCAGAATATCGATCGATTTAAATCACGATCTTTTAAATTTTTATACACTCGCTTTGATCCCGGAGGGGCTACGTCGTAGTTAGAGGGTACTTTGTTAATTTTGTCCTTGTACCAAGGTAACTCCACATAATAATGACTATCATCACGCAGCTCTATTCCCTTTTCAAACTCGTGTATGAGTTTTTTATCGATATCGCTGATATCATTACTATTAACAATACCTATAGATTCTAAAACTATACAAATTTCAAACCTAAAATCTAATGCTATGGATTATTTTTTACCAAAATTCAGAGGATTGAAAATTACGAGACATATAGGATTGATGAGAGTGGCGATGGAGCGTGAGAGCGTTAGAAACAATTTATTTTTGTGTGCGACAGTGAGTGGCGATTTTGGTGAGGAGTAGATAATCTGTATATATATTAACCTATGTCGAGTGAGCTCTCAGTAGCGTGCTTCTTTGATAGATGGGCGTAGTGTGCTCAGACACCATCCAAAATATTAAGGAGAAGAAGGGGGAGAACAGTGACCACTTTGTGAATGCAGAATACCACGAAGGGAAATATATGAAATTTTGCAATGACAATTTCGAAAATATATTTAACTTTAGAAATAAATTTTCGGATGGGGAAATGACAATGAGAGCAAAATATTCTCCGCGTCTGTTATCTTTGGTATATTACAACGCTCTTCTATATATTGCAAATGACGATTCAAACCGAAATAATAATGAGAAACTTTTTTCCGCAACGCCAACGAACTACTTGAGACAGGCGTGATGCCAAATCTCGTCTATATAAAGTTGAGTCTATCTCATTCTCGAGATAGAAAAGATATGATAAGCTTTAAAATTTTATCTTCTATAAGGTTGTCTATTGTATAGCCTATATATTTTTTGATGAGCCCTTTAAAAATGATTGTTTGTATTTTCTATGAGTGTCAGTGATCTTATTTGTATATTTCTGTTCTAGGTATCATTGTGGTCCGTGCACAAAACATCTGAGTGTGTCTTCTATAATATATGAACACATTATAATGTCTCTTAGAATGTAGCGAGCGAGATGGAGAAGTAGCATGTGTGTCTTAGTTGGAATTTCTTATGAGTTTAATATGACTTAGTGAAGTGAGCATTTTCGTGTCTAAGAGACAGCGCGTCCTGCGCTTTTGTTTTATAATTTGTAATGGTGGTGGTTTGGTATTTTTATAGCATATGTGAGTGTGACTACAGTTCCTATGCGTGGATTTTGATTGGTCTAGTCTCCTCTCGGTCTATCCTTATGTGCGTGCACGAAGTGGCTGCGTGAGAAGAAGTTGTATTAGCGATTAAGCTGAATATTATGAAGAGTGAGAATTACAAATGAAAACAAGGATAACGTAATTTATTTTTATATATGATCTCTATATATATATATATATCTAGAGGTGTTATCGCTACTACAATCGTAACATAAAGCCCAGACTCTTACATTTGGAGGCAACTCGCTCTATTATTGGTGCATAATTATTTAACACTTAAACATAGGAATGTTCTTTCTTGACAAAATTTGGCAAATCTTTAGTACTCAATTAACCTGGTTTTCAATGCTACAACCTCCCCATATCTACTAAAATATAAAGTAGGATAGTCTATCGCTATTGATTTGGTATAAAATATAGTTTTATTAGCCAAAATAAAAGGAGTTCTGATAATCTGAAAATATGTGTATTTCGAATATATATACTAATATATAATATGTGTTATTATGGATGAGCATGCTGAGCGTGAGCGGAGTGTATAATATCTATTATCTCGTTTTAGTTAACAGAGTGTGCTGGAAATACGTTTATGTGATTAACTGTGTAATGTATATTAACGCTACCCTGTTGGAGTTTCGGAACTGGTATAATAATATAATTCCTGAGAGTTAAAGTGTGTGTCGGTGTGATGATCAATGTCTAGCTCGTATCTTTATATCCATGTGCCGTCTATTCTCATTACTTGATGAGATCTAGTAGTTGTGAGCACGAGTGACTTTTGAGTTATAATTTCACTCTACTATATAAGTACTAGTCTAAAAACTCCGTTTCTAGCAAGTTTAAAGCTATGGATTTAATTTTCATTGGGTTTCTGATAAGAGAGTGCGTAGAGTGACTATGAAGTATATATATATTCGCATAATGCAGAGATTAATGAATGATTTATATGTGAGTGATATGACCAGGTATATCGTTGAGTCGGTTTTCATGGCTCCAGTAATAAGTGCAAGGACTCTTACTATCGCGGATTATATATAAGTTGTGTAGTGGTGCATTATGTCTCGAAGGCTGGATTGGTATAGTAAGGATGGAATATTTGTACTGTAATAGTTGGTCCCTATCCTCATGGCCCGTGAAAAAATCAGTGCATTTCCAATGCGATGAGGGCTTAGTGATTCACGTTTTAATCCGGCAAGAGCATTTTGCATTATGAAGCATTATTGAATATTTGTGTTCATGTAATTTTTGCTAAATTTTCTTCTACTTCTACTGATTTTAATTGCTAGATAATCAGGTATATCACTCTAGTTACTCATATATCTACTTCTAGCAAAGCAAAGAAACATCCAAAATCAAATAAACTAGTTGCTTACTATAAAACTGTGCATTATAGATTCTTGTATCAGTGTATAATTAATCTCTAAATTGTTCACTTTGATCGAAAACAAAAAGCGAATTTTGTGTTTTCCTCTCCAATTTAGCGTTTGCGTGATCAACATTAAACTTATTAATAGGTTTTTAAAGAGCATTTGATTTTTCGCGATTTGTCATGGATTGCCCAAAAACTCTCCTTTCAATTTTAACACTATTTCAATTAGTTTCGGCAATTTTCTGCGAAAGATTTTCGCTAGGTTTTTAAACTCGCCGAAGATTTTATCGTACAAGCCATTCTCGATTATTTCAGGCCAGTTAATTATAACTTTATTTGTTGAGAAAATGATTCTATAGACTACAAATATTAACATTGTTAAATTTAAAACTTGAAATCTCTTAGAATTTCTCTACCCTTATTGTGGACACAACCAAACCAAACCAAGAGACCCGTAGCGCACTCATATCGAGGCAGAATAAACAACTAAAGTGATTGAAATAAGTACAACTTTTCTCAATAATTTTCTATGTAAAGAACTCGAATCATATTGACTATTTGAATAATGAATTTCAATCTAGAGTCTCTCGATTACATGAAGCCCCGATACCCAGTTTAAGTTTTATTTTGATAAGGCGGAAGTACAGTGTAGGAAGAGGAGAGAAGAAAGAGAAGAAAATCATTAAACATAGAACTTATAGTATTTATTAAGAATGAAATACATTCCAAAGAGAAGGCTAAGACGTTGTCCGTAAATAGATTAGTGTTTTGCCATGATTAATCCATTGCCCAGGATACAACGCCTGCAAACAAATACAGGAATATTTGTTAATTAATGTATTTTAATGATTATAAAATGAAGCAATGATACATAAAATAATGTAATTAAATTATAATGGAAAGAGAAAGAGTCGACGAACAATATCTTACCCTGTACAATCTGTATTCGACATTTAGAAAAAAGTTTAGTTGCATTTCTATGGGAAAGAAAGAACGTAGTTCGGCATTCTCTTCCTGTCTAGTTCAGTTTTGTAAGTAAAGACTTCCTTAAAGTTCACATGCCTTAGGTTTGAAGTCTTTGATAAGAAAACGAGAGGTTGCATAAAAGGACGGGATATTTCTTTCTTTAACGTTATGTCATTTGGTTCTCAAACTTCTTTTAGATCCGCTTTTCTCGGTTTCTTCTTGAAAGCGGCACAAACTCACATGAACGAAGGATATAAATTAATTATTAAAAATGGAACAATCCTTTTCAGAACAATTGCGTTCTGTTGTGCACAACAATAATTTAAATAGCAAACAAGTTCTAATACAACTAGTAATAGCCTCAGAAGTATAGTATAACGTAATGATAGAGTATAGGTATAGCCTTTATTCGTTTGGATCATTATATCTGTCTCAGAAGATGTTCTGTGTACACACCTCTATGGATTAACTGATATCAGTGTGAATGTTTGACTCGTATCTCAGGGTCTGCAGTCCATCTCTGCTACAGCTGTGTATCATCTCTTCTGTATTTGTATGATATCTAAAGATGGATCTGTATTGATGGTGAGATTGTGAAGGATGGAGTATGTTTTGGGAGAAGTGATTAAGTATTATCTATAGTGTGAGTGGGATGTGAATAGTCATTAGATAGTGCATGGTTACTGATAATGAGGATGATTCTGATGACGATAACTTGCTGTTATGGGTCTCTTCTATGGACGTCCTCGTATATTCTGAGAAGTCTTATCAATGTGGTGTGTAATGTATGTTGATCGATTGGTGGTGCGTTGTTGCTTTTGAGTGGATTAGAGGAACCGTGTTGTTATAGAGAGCTTCACATACGAACGATATTAATAAGAACGAGTGTATTATACGTATTGGAATCTTATTTTGCTTCACATCTTAGTCAGTGGTCTCTGAGTGTATTCGAGTGTATTGACGTATAAGGGTGAGTGAGTATTAATCGTCTTATGTGGAGTCATATAGACAATTGGTGATCGTGGATCTCTCAGCTGTGGTATCTGAGTTATGTATAGATTTACTGGGTTTGTATACCTTGTAGTGCTGGTATCTGGAAGTATTCTCTATCATGAGAACCGAGTTTGATGATGTATTGTGCATTTGCGTGGACTACCTCTGATCCGAATGCGACTCCAGTTTTCTCGATATTGTTCACCGCGTAGCTTGTATTGGTTGTGTGTGCTGTGATTGATACCGGTTTATGGCTTTCGGTCTATATTGTTAAATAAGTCTCTGTTGCTCTTTTATCAAATATGTAGTAATTAGCAATTCGGTGCGACGTATGGTTCTCGTAGTATGTGCTGGAGGGTTCATAGTTGTGAGAAATTGTTTTGGCGGAATGTTCAGCTTGGATTTTGTATGGTGTGGGAGTGGGCTCCGCTCCTCGAGTGGAAACTGCTGAGAGTGTGAGTACTTCAGCCATCCGTAGCCTGTTCTTGATAGCGAGGTAGTCTATTTTAATAATTCTAGTGATGACGGTGTTGGATTGTTTGCGTGGATGTGTATGATCTAGCTTGATTTGTATATGTATGAGTCAGTTGACTCGCTTCCTTTATCAATATCGCGCTTCGTCACAAATGATTTGAAAACTTTCCGCAGCCGATATGATGTATGGTGATGTGTTCTTCATAAAATCTGTTGCGCAAGAGATGAGGTGTTGATCATAACCGTGATATCAGGAGTGTTTCTATTTCATCTCAAATATTTGAAGTTATCTTTGGCTGATGGGTCGGAGATGGGACTGTTAAGTATAACAGTGATACTCGATATGTCTTGGTATGTACTATGCAGGATACGATCTTGAGAGAGGTGGTTGACGTGTAGTAGTCTCGCTGTATGTTATTCAATGTGCGTGTGTCCATTATAAGGCGTCCACAGAGTTAGCTATCTAATGAGACGAATCTAGTGTGTACACATTTTGATTTCAGTGATAGAGATATTGGAGTTAAGTGCCTTTACGATGTGTAGACGGCTCTATGATATGAAGGGATGTCGTTGCTGGTCTTGTCTGCGTGCGAGCTCGTGGCGCCTATAGGATGATACCGATTATGTTATTTATATCGTAGTTGTTTAAATGTATATGTTTTGAATATAACTTGTTGTGTAGCGTTATTTTCAGTATTGGGTAGCTCGTATACTTGTGGTTGGTGGTGACTATGGCGCGTGGCTTTCTCTTTGCTGATGTGATAGGATGTACCTACCGCATGCGTAACATATGGTGTAGTGAGTATGAACTCTCGTCTAATAACTAGATGCGAGCAGTTTGAACACTCGATGTTTTTCACATTTCTCTTTTCATCTTTTTCCAGTTTTGTAAAAGGATTCTTTGCTCTTGCGTTCTTTCAGGGGGGAAACAATTTGTGCAGTACGAAAAGCAAATAATACGGCCATCTTTTTCCCCACTGGGTACTTCAAGGCCAACTGACTATGTTTTATAATATTTTTTTTGAGACCAGCTTTTGAGACTGGTGAAAATATTGAAATGGGAAAAATCTGGACAGTTTAGGTTTGACGGAGGTGCCTGTTGCGTGTTATTTAAACCGTAAATCTGTGATTTGGTGTTCTGTATCCTGCCAAACGATGGTTTTCGTGGAAAACTCCAAGGAATAGACTGTGAATTCTTCAGCTTATGATTTTTGTAAGCACTTAGTGGTTACCTGATGTAATATCTGATATTGGGTTGTGGATGCTGTGTGGGAAAATGCTTAATATTTGATATTAATAATCATGTAAGTGATACATTAATATTCAGTGGGAGTATCTTATATAGTATATATCACTATATATATTAAGTAGGTAATGTATAAGATCTGTATGTGGTGAATATAAATGCAGTATTATAGTAATGATGTGATGTATATTGTGGTAAGTATATACGGTGTAAGATGGAATTGCGTGAATTACATACTTTATGGTGGTTCCATTATGAACTTTTGGGTGTTCGGAATTTGTGATGAAGTCGTGATATAGTTGTATTATACTATTAGATGGTTAGTGAGGTATAACTATTTTATTGTATATTGTCGTGTAATACGTCTTGTAATGAGTATGTAAGCACTGGTGCCTACTATATTACTATAATAATATATATATATATATATATATATATATAATTTTGTGAATTGATTCTAATGTTCTCATGATAGTAAATAAAAATGGCTCGGAAGTCAATAAACCAACGTGTTAACAAGTTCTTCAATCTTAATATTTCCATATTCACTATAAAACTATAAATTGTCTAAACAATGATTATCATTTTTTATTTATCACACACTCGAATTATGAACTTAGCAAACGCGGTATGCCGGTAACACCATAACCATAACAAACATTCACAAATTTACCTACAAGTTCAGCTGTTCAACTAACTTTAAACTTTTAAAGTTTGGAACATGTAATTCCCATTTGGAAACTGATTTTCTTATGTTAAGAACGAATTTGAGGGGAAAATTTTCCAGTTGGAAAATCCCTTTTCAAATTTTGTTGTATAATATTTTAATAGATTTCTTTTCCAATAATCAGATATTTACAGTTATTTAAAATTACATTTTATTAAAAGTTTAAAATAATGAAAAATTAAAAAAGATGTTTTTTTTTTATTATTAAAGAAAAATCTCTCTTCTAGGGAAAAGATTTTTTAATGAATGTTGCGAGAAATAATTTTTACATGTAAAACAGTTTTCGTTTTTGCTTACGAAACGTAAGAAATTCTCGAGTTTAAGTTCGTTTTTGTCAAACTTAGCGCAAAATCGTAAGGAATGCTTGCGAAAAGTAAGGAATTTCCTTATTTCTGTAAGATTGCTATTTCCGTGCTTGCTGAATTTAGTACGTTCTTTAAACAAACAAGATGGCGGCGTGGTAGGCCGGTTTGAATTGATGAATGTTTCATTCAATAAAATTGGCTTAATATAATTATCTTCTCTATCACTCTTACTCTCTTACCTATATCTATGTCTCTTATATATATATATATTTAGAGTATACGTATACTCTATATTCAGTATCTAGTATCTATCGTATTCTCTCTCCTCATTTCACTACAGATAGATTGTGTCGACTTTCAAAATGTCTTCATTTTTGTAACGTGTTTTATTTTATGGAGGTAAATGAGAATTGATTATGTGATTTTATAACAATCAATATGAAATAAAAAATTGTAGGATAAAATGTTAACTCAATTTATGATTTTATTTTG
>JABUQX010026800.1:0-12500 GCA_015478945.1 Trachelipus rathkii | reverse complement strand
TACGTATTACATACATGCATTCATATATAATACTATTATAATATATTATATATACGATAGTTACATTGTTACTAATCCAAAATTTGCGAGGTAGTGTAGTAAGAATGAGCTATTAAGAACAGTGAAACGATAGTAGTTTTGAAAATTCCTACTAGCAACCTAATTAAAAATAAAATTATAATTTTTAAAAAATAAATAGTTTTATAAGATTTATAAAGAATTTTGCTTTTTTTTTAAAAATTATTGATACTTAAAGTGTGTTTTATAAATTATGTATCATCATTCTAAATTTTTTTTTAGGTAACTAATATAAATAAGTAAAGCTATTTGATTTGTAAATAAATAATTGTAAAGATTTTGTTAACAATATTAAAAAAAAAAATAATTAACAATATTATGTAATAAGAATAAATAATAATGAATGATTCTATTAATGTTACATTCAGGTCTGTGTGCAAGTTCTCCGAGAGATAGTGCCTTAAAAATTATAGATAATTAATTTACATAAATGGTATTAAAAAAATTTTGGCGTTTTGTTTTTCTTTACAAATTGAAATACATTTTAAGTTTATATTTTCAAATAAAAATATATAAAAACACAATATATAAAAATCATAACTTTTTGGCCTTGTTTCGTTCGGTAGGGATAAAAATCACGTGTCCAAATTTGTTCAAGAATTAATTATCGATAAGGATAGATATCACTAATAATTTTTTCTAAGCACTCACCACGCATTATCAATTTTTCGGATGTTTTAAAAATGATAGACAAATTAATGTGAATACGTAAACAAATTTTTTAAAAATGAAATTTGCAAGACTAATTTTACCTAGTATCAATAAAAAAAAATACGAATGAATATATATATATAATAGTATTGATGTATATATATATAGTTATTGAGTGACATATGTAATATATATATTGATTTTAAATATATAAATTAATATATATATAATATTAGTATATGTCTATATATATATATACGTAAAATATATATTATGCAAACTATGTAACTAGCATAAACTATACTTGAAAATACACTTACAACTATTTAGGTTATTTACAGCAATACATATCCATATAGGTTAGGTCTCAGGTGTACCCCCACCTATTTTCAGTTGATAAAGAATTGTAGTAAGCACAATTACATTGTGTATAACTTAACAAGAAGCTTATCAAAACATCGGGATATTATCCATAAAAATTTTAGCATACGGAAATACATTTCCTGGAAATGTAGGCCTAACCTAGGATTGTTTCCTATATATATATATATAGTAGTATATTATAGTATTGTAATATCTTTATTATATTATTAGTTATATATATATAAGTTCATATATATATTATATATATGATATATAAATATATATATAATATTATATATATATATATATATATATAATTGTGAGTCTGGTGCAGGAAGCTGCTAGCACCATTGACGAATCCTAAGCAGCTTCCGAGAAACCCCACTTTATCGTGACAACGCCTCACTCTCTTCAACATTAATAATCTTCTATTATTGGAATTGGTTTTCAAGATCATAATCCTAACCCCTTCAAATTGTGATCACCGTGAGTTGACCATGAGCACTATCACCATCAAATCAAGTTTCTTCTGTTGTGCGCTACTCTGTTGTCATCCTGTAATGCCTATACTGTACTTTCTCACTACTTCCAACTCAATCTGCTGCGGACCAACCTGCACGTAAGGTACATAGAGTGGGTCGAAGCCTTCTCATTGACCTTAATGTTGCAGATCTAGCTCTCACCTGAGCTATTGCGTATTAAAATACTACCCGTATCGTCCTTCGCAGAAGTGGAGTGTTGCTCGCGCATTTGTCCACTATGGGGGGAGTGTTTGTGTGGGCGTCTGGTGCGTGGAAGCTGCTTAAGCACCGAAGAGAGAGAACTAAGCGCTTCGGGAAGAAACCGCCAATCTTGAAAATCGTTACAACGCTCTACTCTTCCCTCAACATCTAATAATCTTCTATTATTAAGAGTGAGTTATCAAGATCAGAACCCTAACCCTTCAATATATAATAGCATATATAGCGTATATATAATATTATAAATAATCTGATATTTATAATATATATATTTCATATATATATACTATTACTATATCTATAATAGTAATATATATATATATATTAAAGTAAATATAATATTAGTAATATATATATTAATATATATTTAATCGTATAATAATAATATTATTTAATATATATATATAATATATATAATAATACACACACGTATATTATAATATATAATATTAATAATAGAATAAATAATAATAAATATATTTGAAAACCACGTATCAAAATAATAATAAAGGAAATCTTAAGAAATACAATAACTAAACGAGAAATATAGTTTCTTACGTTTTCGAAGACTTCATATCCCTTGGTCTCCTCATCACGAACTTAAAAAATTTTAGCAAATTATTAAACACATACGAATATATAAAATATTGATAAATAAAAAATACTCACGAAAAATAATTCATAGAAAAAAATATTTTAATAATTCAAATCTAAATCTTTTTATCTTTTCAAAAAATTTAATTATTTCAAAAGCAAGCCCTTAATATGATCTGATATAAATATTTTGGTGACTTGATCAAAATTGAAAAACCCTTCTGATATGTTAAAATTACTTTTAGTGGAAATGAAAAATATATTTAAGTTTTTATCATTGGAACGAAACAAAAATTCTGCACCATTCAATATACGTAAAGTTTGTATTTAATCGTTGATAATCGTACAGATATATCGATTATCGAAAAAATATTAATGCGATCGATATACAAAAAAAATCAGAAAAAAGCATCGATAGTGATATCCTTATAAAAACCAGAAATTTATCCGTTTAAAATTTTCGTAGGCTTATTTTTTATATTTTTATTGAAAATATAAAGTTAATATATACGTCAATTTGTAAAAAAAAAAAATTAATACCATTTGTGTAAATTAAATGTTTATAGTTTGTTTTAATACACTATTTACATGAACTCAAGTGTAAACTGCACCACAATTATTATTATTATTATTATTATTATTATTATTATTATTATTATTATTATTATTATGATGATGATGATGATTATTATTGATGATGATTATTACTGATGATTATGATGATTTATATATTATTATTATTATTATTATTATAGATGGGCACGATAACGAAAAAAAATATCAAGATAACCAATAAATCGACAACGATTTCCTCCTCATCGATAACCGATATTCGATAACTAGCGATGGATTTATCGCCGATATGGCGATAACTGATAAATCCTGAATTCCGTACTTGCGATAACGATATTGATATTTTAAATAAAAAATCGAGAAATTCAAATTTTTATTTTTATTGTAAATAATAATCTTGGTTAACCTTTCATTTATGGATAATTCCTTTAGACTATTGAATTTACTAACAGGCGTCAGTAATAAGGTAATTATAGGTTTATCTTAACTATATTGTGAACTATAGAGGTCTTTACTATAAAGTAAGATAAGATAGTAGTTTAAATGCTTATCAATTCAGTTTGCAATAAGCATTTGCATGTTCCCTTCATAAACATGAGCATTATTAAAGTTTTCATCTGACAATGAACTCATCTTGGTTTGTAGGATATCCTGGCCTTGCCAAGGGAGAACAACGCTACCAGCACTGCGCGCTGGATGGCCATTGCACGTAATCCTTAAGAAGATGATCGAATGAGGAACTTCTCGACTGTTGAAATAGCTAGCTCGGCCAGGCTTGTCTGCCGATTTTGGCCTGCCAGCCACAACCTTTATCAATGCGAGCAGCTTTGTAGACTTGTTGATCTCATTGATGACTCCTGGCCTATCAGTGTAATCATTCTACATCACCAGATGCTTGAGTAGTAGTGCCCTGCCATCCTTTTCCCATGGTCACCTCGTCTCCTCGCTGTTCGAACGCTGTCCGTGCTAGGTACGTGCTGCCAGGATCTTGGTACTCCTAGCGACCACGCAATGCTATGATAGACTATCCTACGCACACGTTATACTTCTCGACATCTAAGGCCCTTGACCATCTGAGCTTTTGGCCATTGTTTCAATCAAAATGGCCCTCGAATCGACACATGCAGTGGGACGAACGTAGGGTGGGAATCTAGGCTGCATGGAGGTAAGAAGGGATCACGTTCCTCATACCTCAAAGGTGCTAAGTGGCACCGATTCGTATATGTTGCAGCCATTAGAGGGGATATGGTATTGAAGCAGGCTTCTGTACCCTCAGTACCAACACTCGTTAGAGAATTTGACGTTGGTTATTCACGTCGATCCAGCTATGTTTTGGTTCACACAGATGCAAGAGGTCAGTACGTTGTGTGCTGAAGGGGTTGTGAATCAGCAGGAGACCAAGGTTAGCACTGCCATCTTCCCTTGGGATCTCATCGTCAGTCAACGAGCGACTAGTGCCATGACCCCGATGATAATTGAAAAGAAGAAATATTAAATATTAATTAACCTGTTTAAGCAGTGGAAAGGCTCGAGGATTTAAAAAGGTAAGAAATAAATTAGCAAGCGTAAGTTGTATTTTAGTCCAGACATTGTCATAATTCTTATAATGATGTCCCATGTCCTGTCTAAACAAAGTCGCTTAGAAGAAATCTCTCGCCTGGATCATCCTTGCATACTGTTCAGTTCTTCTTGTCCTTCTTTCCTCTCTAATGACCTGCTTGTGTTGTTAAGGACCACCAGCTGTCATAAGGTTAATTCCAACCTTGTTTTAGGTTGGAAACAGTCAGCCCTTAATTTGAACGACATTTTGATAGGTCATGTTGTTCTTTTGTGTTTTGTATGTGAAAAAAAAGTAATTTTACAGAGTTACCTAAATGTTCTCTCATTTTCAGATTTTTCTTGAAATATTTACTTTTTTTCTTGACTCTATATTAATAATTATTTTTCAGAAACTTAATTCTGTTATTCATCAATTATCATTGTGTTACTCTCGTGACTTAATGGGTCAGAACAGACTTATGACCTATTTGTGCTCTGTTCCACAGTGCCTGTGCCTCGTCTGGCGACACGCTCCAGAGATGCCTTCTTGAAAGTTATCAATACTGTGGCTTCTGCCGCATCTCTCCTATGTCTGGCGCTGCCCTGGGGTGACTGATGCAGGGCAGTTCTTCGGCGCGCCTCTGGAGATGTCGGTTAAAAAATCGATAAATCGCATATAGGAAATAACTTCGCTACTAATTTTCAAAAATTGTTTCTTCCTCAAATAATGTTATTTTTAAAAAATCTTTAAATCATTGGTCTGTGAAGCACACTGTAATGTCTTTACATTCTATTAGACAACTCAAGTATTGTCAAAGAATTGGAGATGAGAATTCTGTCACTATTCAGTGCTGTAATACGACACCTGTAGTTCCTAAAGATCCTCGTGGAGGGTCAGCGGACGACGCTTCCTCCAACTGGGCATTACGCGGGCAGGTCCTCAGCCTCAAGTGTCAGCGAGCGGGGTTACAAACCTTTTTCTTGCCTGGGTGGGTCTCCCAGATCAGAGGCGCAAATGTGGGATATATATGCTTTTTCGAAAATGGGCAGCAATTGTCTTGTCACCTGAGACAAATAAGGACTGAAAAAAAAATATTTATCGTTATTCACACACTTTATCCCAATTATTTATCTGTTAATAGAAGTGAGTTATTGTTATGCCTATGCAGTCCGATCGGCAAACGATAACTTACTAAAATTATAATATTTGCAAAATTTTTGAAACCATAAAATTATAATCTAGGTGTTCGTAAACATGAGGGTCTCATGCCCAAACTGGCTTGTGGATCTTTCTCTCCATAAGACTGGGCGATACTAATGAGTGTGAGCTCCCCATTTGATCCTTTTGCACTGTCAAGGAAATCGCGCGACCTAATCTTCATTGTCCCTGGAAATACGGTTCCAGCCAGCTGAACAGTCATGTAGGCCCAGGTACGTATGAGTAACCCGGTCGCTGATTCTTGGTTAGCTGACCAGCGGAGTAGGCTGGTAGTGCCCCACGTGCACTACTGTTGAGATTTGCTCCAGTTGATCTGGAAATATTAGTATTACATAAAAGACATTTATTAAATTTGTATGTATATTAATATAGTAGGATATATGATAATATATACTATAAGTATCATTGATATATAAGTGAATATATATATATATATATATTAATAACCACTTGAGAGAATATATAATCGGTGTAGATGGTATCAGGTATATAACTGGAATAGACGGTAATTTCTATGGGCCCTATCCCAACGGAAAAATTACTGCGTAGGTCGTTGCGTACAATCTTATTTTTTCACTGGAATTTACTTAATTTGAATATTTTTTCCTTAGCTTCTTAGCTCACTGTTGATAATTAAAATGCTTGTTTTCCCTTAATTATTTATTTAAGTATGATTTATTTGTACTTTGTACAGTAATATTAACACTTAACCCTAGCATACGTATTTATAAGGCATGCTACGCGCTAAAATAATATATTTATTCGTTCTCTGCTCTTTCAAAAACCCAGAAGTTATATCCTAACAAATACTAATTTAAAAGGTGTGTTTTCGACAGAGCAATATACAAATTCTTAAAAACAGATGTATAGTTCACAGTGCGAATACTAATAAAAATCTTTCTTTTTATAAGAAATTCATATTATATTGTTACACTGGGTAATGAAGAAATTGTTGCAGTATATATATATTATATATATAACTATATAATTACCCTATATATATTATTAATAATATATATAATATATATATATATATATATATATATATATAATTATTAATATATATATTATATTGAATTATTTTTAATCCTTTCCCCGCTTCTCATTACAGCGAAATTTATATTAGGGTGAATATTATTAATATAGGTGAAAATTTGATTATAATCTAATAATAATTTATGGTTATAAAATAAAGAAATAAAATTTAATAATATTAATAAAAAAAGTAAAATTAAATAAAAAAATATAAAAAGTAACAAATAATAATGATCAAGAAGGAATAAATAAAGGAAGATATATATGAACAAGAACAAATCAAGAACAAGAAAAAGAAACTTATATCACAAATTTATGACATCTTCAAGTCCCAAATTAAAAATGGAATAAAAACTTATTCCCCCCAAAATAAAACAAAGAAGAGACTTAATTACTATAGTTTTAACTTTAAATCATTTTAATAATCAAATTAAGACCTAATAAATATAAACAAACAAAATGGTCAAAAGAAGAAGATGAAGATATAACTGCAAAAGAAATTTTAAAAATAACAGAGGATAATAAACTAACCGACATGATAAAGGAACTGATAGATAGTAAAGAAAAAGGAGTAACAATAACAAGAAAAATGAATTTAATAACACCTAAATATAATATTAATAAAAAGAAGAATCTTTTTGAAGAATACTTTTCAAAGTTAGAAGTATGAGATCTTTAATCATTTCGGGAAAAACTATTATTAAAGCCAAAGTATTTCTTATTTGCATCGATAATAAACACTTATGATTGGTTAGAATATTTGTCTATTTATATTATATGAAATATTTATTATTGTTATAATTGTTATTTTTGTATGTGGTGTATTTTTTTGTTTTTTGTGATTGTGTATTGTGATATATAATATATTTGTGTTTTTAGTAACTATGTGTATAAAGATAAAGTATAGTACGTAGATGAATAGAAAGGAGAGAAGTTAATATGTGTTATCTATAAATTTACAATACACTTATGTGAATTATTGCATATCATGATAGAATGTAAGTGGATCTGTTTTCTTTGTTTTCAGAGAGAGTTTATTATGTATCTATCGGTATGTATATATATATGGCAAAAAGCGATTGTGATTAATTGTTGTTATTACAATAGTTATTATTTTTAACAGCTGAATACCAATTGAAGTAAATTATAGTATAATAATAGAAGTGGTGGCAAATCAAGTTAATTTTATTAAATAGATGTTGAAGAATTAAAAATAAGTATTGATGTTCCTAAAACCGGTGTCGAAAGGATGTGAAAATATGAAGGTGATGTGACGCAACTTCGTGTAATACTTCCCAACTCATGGTGTCAATTGAAATAATTGTATATAATAAAAATAGAGATGAGTACAGATGTAAATTACAATTAATTCTTGAAACACTGAAGAATGTTACTGTGGAAAAGACGAGAGGATACATTTAAGGTTAAACAAATTTCCGTGTTGTTAACGGAATAACATAAAACAGAAATTGCTAATTGGAATGAAGAAATAATAATGGTGTGTTTGAAAAATAAAGAAGGGACAACATAATGCAAAATTGGTAAAGAAAATGATATAAAAAATGTTCTAGAAAGCAATTAAATCTATTTTTATATCAATACTCAATTGATGTCAAATTGAGTCTCACTTTTAGTTATCAACATTCTATTATTAATTACAAGAAAAGAAGAAAGAAGAAAATGAATTGATTAAGTTCTATTTGACGTGCATATCTGATCAGAAAAGCTTTTTTCAATAAGAACCACAACACCAACGATATTACAGTCAAATTTTAACTTTGAAAACAAACCTCGTGAAAACAGGAATTAACGATAAAGTAATTGGAGAATTAGGATTAACAAAATTGAGTGGATTAACTAATGAAGAATTACAATATATTAATAAAACAAAAACAGATACAAAAAATTTTAAAAAATTTGGTTGTTTTATTGCGAACGCAGAATTATAAAATATTAAAAAGACAATATTATGGCCTTGTAAAATCAAAGGAATAAGAGTGTTTGATATTAAAATCAATTGCGAGGTTAGAGGGGTGGATGATTTCATACCTTTTATTATTGAAGGTAACCGGCATATGGAACAGCAATAAGAAGTGACGATTAAGATCTGTGTGAGAGGATGTGAGATAGTCTTAACTTAGCGGTTATAGGTAAGCCCACTCGTGTGGACGGGTCGCGGGGTCTCTAGCGGGTTTGGGACTGGGTTTGATTTCATTTTTGGAATCCTTAATCTACCAGAAATTTTACAGAGCATTTGATTAAACAAGTTATCTTTTTGAGTAATGGAGTAAGAAGGAGGATGTTTGTTTATACAATGGAATTCCGCGAACATACAAAGAAAAACATGTTGGAATATTTTGTGACATTTGCAGTGATTTGAATATTACACAAACTTTAGATGAGTTAAAATTAAAAAAAGCTCAGTAGACAATTTGCTCATGTGTGGAACAAATAGTAAAAATTATTAAAACAGTAAAGCAATGCTAATCAAAACAAATAAAAGGAAGAAGATTTTTTGGGGAAAAATTTTGAGAAGAAAATGGGTAAGAAAAGAAATTGGGAAGCAAATTGTGGATAAGGATAAATGCGAATATTAATGTAGAAATATTTCATAGAAAATCCTCCATACCTAAGTGACCACGTTAGTTCTGGGCAAATAGAGGTTTTGCCAAATTATGCCAAAGAATCACACATGTAGTTTTAATGAACTAATTCAGTTAGATGTCGGGAGAGAATATAATTTCGAAAGTCAAGAAGATTGTTCTTAGTGTATATTAATTAAGACTCTGCATTTCGCAACAAGATATATATACAACACAGCAGTGTTGTGTAGAAAAAAATAATAAACCAGTAGAAATTGATAGAGTGTATGTAAGGTTAATTCCGAAATAAGGCAGATGTATATTATAGTTTGGAGGTGCTCCTATATAGTATTTCTTCGTCTGATGCAGGGAAGAGAACACTCAAAACGAAGATAGGACTGGATAACATGCCATTATTGACGACAGAAATTAGTTGGAAGTAGCTTATAAGAATGTATTGACGGATCACAGTATTAATTGATGTAGGCCAGAGAAGCCCATGTGAGTACATGGTCAATGCCTTAACATTGGTGAAAGAGAGTACGGTGAGGGCCGGCGAGTAGTAATTTGCCTCACAAACGTATTAAGGAATCATTACTCATGTCGTGCTTGCAGTTTGCCCATTAATTAAAAACACACAGGACATTGGATAAGAAAGAGAGCGATGGGGCGCAAGGGCCAGTTTTTGCTAAGTGAGAACTGGATTATACAAATTATTTTTGGGCACTAGGCGATGCTATCTATGCTTCCTCCTAACAAGAGACTCTATTTCTTGGAGGAAAGAAACAAATGAAAGGGTAAGGGCATAAATGAAGCGGTATAGAGAGGTTAATGATAACTAGAAAAGGCAGGTGAGAAGAAGATTGAGATAACTGATGAGCGAATGAGAGTTAGTAGAATCGGTATTAAGAAAACAATAAGAACTTCTGTGTCCTAAGCCCACAACTACATATAGGAATAATAAATGTGTCGAGGAAAGAAGATAACAAGCGTGCATAGTGAGAATGTTCAACACTCAGACGAGAAGGCAGCAATGCTCAGAAGCATATGTAGAGTCACTAGGTGAAGGAAGTAGGTAAGCACATAGATGGATTATCAGTACATAGGTAAACCAGTATGGATAGAAGAGAGTGGAGAGGGGATCCCAATGGTAGGCCGTATCGATTGCCAGCTAAAACTATACCGCCTATCGATGTCTTAAGTTGAGCACAATATATAACCATTGCATAGTGAAGACTACATATGGAGTACCTTTAATATGTAGCTGTTAATCATGAAAGGTGTATGCAGGGCGTCAGATTCAAAAATCAAGCAATTCAAAAAAGGGTAAATTAAATGATTAAATAAGTATTGATACTTTGACAGATCATAGAACAGGGGGGAGTGGAATTACACAGAAGAAAGAACAATGAAAACATGATAGTGAGTATCTAATAAAATGGGAATGGTAATCTGATGACATGGTAGGTAAGAAATGTAATAGGGGTCAACTCATTAAATTCATATTAGATTGATTCCCCGAAAGCGTGAGATATAATTGAAAAAAAAAGTCAAAGATGAAGATAAAGATATATATATAGAAGGAAGATAATGGACATCATTCTGATAATATGAAAAATTGATTGCCAATAAGAACGGTGGAATAAACAGGTAAAGTGTGCTATGAATGAAATATTGATGATTTATGAATGCCAAGGTAATCGTTAGGATCGATTGTAAATGCTTTATTAGTTATGCGTTTCGCTATTTGTTGTAAGAGCTTAGTTTAAAATATAATTTAAGAGAGTGGTTAATGAAACATTCATAGCAATAAGTTGCTGAGGTAACAACGAAAGCTTAAAAGTTTCAATTCAAAGAACAGATATTTAAATGAGAATATAATGAATTTCAGATGTAATTTGAAAATGATAGATAAATGCGAGCACCGAAATCGTCCTGGATAAGTGAGTTGAGGAAGATAATAGATGAATTAAAGATAGGATAGAAAGAATGGAAGCTAGGCTGAGGAGATGATAGTATCAAAGTTTATTATAATCAAATTGTCAAATGAAGAAAAATCAGAAATCGAGAGCCAATAATGATAAGAGGATATGATAAAGTTGAAGAAGAACAAGGTCTTTGATAGAGGTAATAGTGATATACAGGTGAAATGCGCAATTTAATGTGAGAATAAGAAAATAGATAAACTATGCCGAAAACTTCAGAAACGAGAGAGAGAGAGGGCTTAGATTGTGAGTAGAAAAATGGATAATGAAGAAAAAGTGAGGAATAAAAAGACTTAATTACTCAAATTGACTTCATTAGCTTAAGATCTTAATCTTCAAGAACGTTATGCCAGATGCTCAGATAAGAAATATGGGAAAAAGTGAAAAATCTATGGATATTTTCAGCAGCTATACTTAACAAGGCAGATACAATAACATCAATAGAAAGAGTAATATTAAAGAACCCACCACCAGAATGTAGTGAAAATGGGTACTTTGAGACGATGAATAAAAACCGTATATGGTAGTACAAGATGCTAAGCTAAGCAATGTTAGTAATTTGATTATTTGGAGAAAAAACTAGAATTAAATTAAGTTGTAGGTTTTCAAACATTTCAGCGCTTTTTGGAAACGTTGCTAAACATGACTATTTTCAGTAATATGAAAGATTCTAATTTACTGGAGTACTGTAGACCTCCCCGGAGGGGGGGGGATTATGTTCTGTACTCGAGTCGGACCGGCTACGGATTTGTAAGGTGATGATTAGACGATTATTGGCCTGGTAGTAAACACGAAGGCGTTACGAAGAAAGCTTTCTGTGTAATGAAAAAAAATTGATCCACCTAGATCTAAATGCTAAAAGTCAAAGATAGCATGCAAAAGGATAAAAACACCTGTACTCTTTGGAAAATTGGAGAGGAACTGATGGTAAGTTGTAAATCCGTGTTCCACGTTCAAAAGAGGGCGTCCACACAATCATTTTAAAAGAAGTATTCTATGGTGGTTAGCTGCGGGTTCAGTTATCTACATATGTGACTGATGAAAGGGAATATCTTGTGGTCTACGTTTAGTGAATTTTCCAGCTGTGTAGGGCTAACATCGACAGAGGTATTAGATCCGAGAGGTCATAACGTATAATGAC
>JABUQX010026799.1:0-18554 GCA_015478945.1 Trachelipus rathkii | reverse complement strand
TCAATTTGGAAGATTACCAAATTAATTGTCAAATGTTGAATTTAGAAAAATCGATATTTATAAGAGTTCTTTAAATTCGTTAAGTGGAAAGTTTATTGAATAAGCGAAAATTTTAGAGTTAAAATTTTTATTAAAACAGGTTTTCACAACTAATGAAATAATTTGGTATATAAAAGCAAATATTGAAATTTCATTAAAAAACGTCAATTTAAGACACCTAAAAACAATTAAATAAATTCACTTTTCTGCTTTTTGAAATTGAGTTTCATTTCAAGAACTTTTATTTCAATGTGAAAATACCGTTAAAAAACTCAATATTTAGATTTACAAATTAATTTTCAAATGTTGAATTCAGGAGAAACTACGTAAGCTTTTAAGAGTTCTAAATTGTAATGTGAAAATTAAGAAAAAAGCGTAATTTTTGAAAGTTAAAAATTTTTTCATTAAAACAGGGTTTCACAACTAATAAAGAGCAAAGGAGGTATTATAATGAAAACAAATATTGAAGTTATTCAAGCTAACAAGGATCAATTTTGAGACACCATAAAAACAAAATTAATAATTCTCTATTTCTAATAGTGAAAGTTTGCTTTCAACTTGCAACACATGTATTTTTTCAATGCTGAAAAATACCGTTAAAAAAACTCCATTATTAAGATTTACCAAATAAATTATTCAAATGTTGAAATTGTTAGGAAAAAAGATTAGTGGATAATTTAACAAATATACTTCAGTATTGTTGAAAATTAACCGAACAAACAGCGTAAATTTTAGAAGCTTAAATTTTTTATTTTAAACAGGGTTTTCACAACTAATGGAATATTGGTATATAAAAAACATATATTGAAATTTTCAAAATTAAAAAACCTCAATTTTATGACACCTAAAACTATAAATAAAATCACTTTTCTGCTTTTTGAAATTGAACATCAATTGAAACACAATATTTTTTCCAAATGCTGAAAATAACCGTTAAACTCAATTTTTAAGATTAACCAAATAATGTCAAATGTCTGAAATTTAGGAAAAAATTCTTATTTATGATTTATTAAATTTGTAATGTGAAATTAAGAAAAAGCGTAAATTTTAGAAGTTTAAAATCTTTTTATTAAAACGAAATAAAAATTAATGAAAATAGTTTGAGTAAATATAAAAACAAAATAATTTTGAGAATATTCATACTAAAAAAAACGGGTGCGAATTTAAACAACCTAGAAAACGCAATTAATAAATATCTCTTTATGCTTTGAAATTTGAGCATTTCAATGAGGGAAAGCCCAACATGTATTTTTGTACATGCCTGATAAAATACCGCTCTAAAAAGCTCAATTTAAAATTTAACCAAATAATTCAAATGTGAAATTTAAGGAAAAATCGTACTTTTTAAAGATTGCTAAATTGTAATGTGAAAATTTAAGAAAAAGCAGGTTTTTTTTTAGAAGTTAATAATTTTTTATTAAACAGGTTTTACAACTAATGAAATTACTATATAAGAAACAAATTTGAAATTTCATTAAAAAACCTTCAATTTAAGGACACCCAAAACTATTAAAAAAATTAAGAAACTCCATAACTTTCTGAATGCCCTACATCATTTTCGAATTTGCTGGGGGAAAACTACCGTTAAAAACTGAATTTAAAATTTATACCAAATAATTTCAAATGTTGGAAATTGAGGAAAAATCGTACTTTTAAGAGTTCTACAAAGAAGATAATGTGAGAATTGAAGAAAAAGCGTAATTTAGAAGTTAAAAATTGTTATTAAAAACAGGTATTTCCACAACTAAATGAAATATTTGGTGTAATAAAACAAATATTGAAATTTCATTAAAAACCTTCAAATTTAGAACCTAAAACAATTAATCAATTCTCTTTTTTGCTTTTTTTAAATTTGGGTATTTCAATGGAAACACATTATTTTTTCAAATGCTGAAAATACCGTGTAAAAACTC
This sequence comes from Trachelipus rathkii, assembly GCA_015478945.1. Taxonomy (NCBI): domain Eukaryota; kingdom Metazoa; phylum Arthropoda; class Malacostraca; order Isopoda; family Trachelipodidae; genus Trachelipus; species Trachelipus rathkii. The sequence continues at coordinate 16,602 of JABUQX010026799.1, read as the reverse complement.
AGAATTTTAAGATTTACCAAATTAATTCAAATGTTGAAATTTGGAAAAATCACTTTTAAGATGTTTCTAAATTTTCTAGCTGTTGAAAATTTTAATATAAAAAAGTATTTTTATATATATATAATCTGTTTAATAATAAACATGTAGAACACTTTTTTTTAATAATTGTAGGAAATATTAAAACAATATTGAAATTTCATTAAAAAACGTCAATTTTATACAGAAACTTTTAATATTAATAAATTCCACTATTATTCCTTGTAGAATATGCATTTCAATGAACACATTATTTTTTTAAATTCTGAAAATACCGTTAAAAACTCAATTTTAAGATTTACCAAATAATTTCAAATGTTGAAATTAAGATAAAATCGTACTTATAAGAGTTCTAAATGCAAGTGAAAATGTTAAGAAAAGGGCTAAATTTGAGAAGTTAAATTTTTTTTTTAAAACTGGTTTCACCTAATGAAATTATTCTGGTATGATATAAAAAAAATATGAAATTTCATTAAGAACGTCAATTTAAGAAACCTAAACTATTAATAAATTCTCTTTTCTGCTTTTTGATAATTGATATCAATGAAATCACATTATTTTTTCAAATTGCTGAAAAATACCGTATAATGATCAATTTTAAGATTACCAAATAATTTCAAATATGGAAATTTTAGGAAAAATCGTACTTTTTAAGAGTTCTAAATTTGTAATGTGAAAATTTAAGGAAAAAAGTAACTTGGGTAAGAATATTTTTATTTATAAACAGGTTTTCACAACCTAAAAAAAATTTGAGTATATAAAACAAAAAATTGAATTTTCATTAAAAAACGTCAATTTAAAGACACCATAAAACTTATTAATAAATTCTCTTTTCGCTTTTTGAATTTGCATTTACAATGAAAACTATGGGAGTTTTTTGACATTTCACTAAAAATACATTTAAAAAACTACGAATTTTAAGTTTTACCAAATAATTTCAAATGTCTAAATTTAGGATATCGTACAAAACTTTTATAGAAGTATAAATAAATTATAATGTAGAAATTTAAGAAAAAAGCGTAATTTTATAGGAAAGATAAATTTTTTTTTTAAAAGCATGACTTACACAACTAATGATTAATAAAAAGTATTATATAAAAACAAATATTGAAATTCATTAAAATAAAGGTCAATTTAAGACACCTTAACTAATTAATCAAATTCTATTTTTCTGCTTTTGAAATAGTATTTCAATGGAACCACATTATTTTTCAAATGCTGAAAATACCGTTTAAAAACTCAATTTTTAAGATTTACCGAATAAATTTAAAATGTTTGAATGTTTGCATAAAATCGAACATTGAACGAGTTCAAACCTGTAATGTGTAAATTCAAAAAAAGGCGATAATTTTACAAGTTATAAATTTTTTTATTAGAAACAGGTTTTCAAGCAACTACATGAAAAATATTTTGGATATATAAAACAAATATTGAATATCATTAAAAACGGTCAATATTAGGGACACCGTAAAACTTTAATTTAAATTCGGCTTTATCTGCTTTTTTGAGAATATGCATTTTCAATGAAACACATGTATTTTTCAAATGCTGTGAAAATTTACCGTTAAAAACTCAGTTTTTAAGATTTACCAATAATTTCAAATGTTATGAAATTTAGGAAAAATCGTACTTTTTATAAAGAGTTCTTAAATTTTTAATGATGAAAGCTTAAGAAAGCGTAATTTTAGAGTAAGTTTAATTATTTTTTATTTTAAAAACAGGTAGTACACTATGTAAATTGGGAAGGATATATATAAAAAAACAATATTAAAATTTCATTAAAAAATGCGTCAAGTAATTGAACACCTAAAAAACAAAAAACCCTTCTTATTCATATGAAAGTGCATTTTCGAAATTTCAAAGATTTCCTATTTCGATTAATTTTTTTTTTTTTTATCCCAATTTGTTTTGTTTTTTAGTGGTAATAAGAAGATACCTATTAAAAATAATTTAAAAGATTTAACAAAATGATTTCAAAGTATTTGATAATAAAGAAATGTAAAATGCAATATTAGTAATGTTTGCAATTGTAATGTGAAATTTAATAAAAAGCGTTAATTTTATAGAAGTTAAATTTGTATCCAATAAAACAAGGTTTCACAACTAATGAAAATTTGGTATATAAAACAATATTGAAATTTCATTAAAAAAACGTCCAAGTTTTAGACACCTAAAACTATTAATAAATTCACTTTTTCTTACTGCTTGTTTAAAATTGCATATTTAATAAAACAGAAAACTTTTTCAAAGTATCGATTCTGAAAATACAGTTAAAAAATATCAATTTCAAGATTTACCAAAATGCATTTCATCAAAATAATAAAAACTTAGCAAATAAAATACGTACTCTTCACAGGAAAAAAGTACGTGGAATCCGGGACAAGCGAGATGAGTTTGTAGATTCTAAATCGTTGATGAAAAAATTGGTAGTTAGAAAAAAAAAAAAAAAAAAAAATATTTAAGAAAAAGCGTTAATTTTAATATTGAAGTTAAAATTTTTTTTATTTAAAACAGGTTTTCAAAACTAATGAAATATTGGTATATAAAAACAATATATGAAAATTTCATTAAAAAAACGTCAATTTAAGACTATTAAATATAAAACAATTAATAAAATTCTCTTTTTCTGATGTTTTTAACAATTGCATTTAACAATGAAACAACATTAATTTTTAGTTTTCATTTCAAAAATGCTAACATGTCATAATAACTATATTATTTTAATTATCCAAAAATTTCAAATGTTGAAATTAAAAAAAATCTTGTACTTCTAAGAGTTCTAAATTCGTAATGTGAAAAATTTAAGAAAAAGAAACTTAATAAAAATAGAAAGCTTAAGAATATATTTTATATAAAAGCTAGGGTTTTTAAACAGAGTATAGTGAACATATCTTGAGGATTAGATATCAGTATATTATATAAGCAATGATATTGAATATTCATTATTATTCAAAATTAGACCTAAAACAACTTAAAGTATTATGATACAAAATATTGCTTTTGAAATTGCTATTTCAATGAAACACATTATTTTTCATAATGACTGCGAAAAATACCTTTTAAGATGTACTTTTAACAATTTACCAAATATAAGTGTTCAATATGTGTGGAAATTTTAGGAACCATCGTACTTTTAAGAGTTAGTATTGATCTCGTCTCTCAGAATATTTAAAGAAAAGAAGTGCGTGAAGGTTATAGTATGTTAAAAATATTTATTACTCAAAGCAGTTGTTTTCTACTCAAGAACTAATGAAATTTCATTTGCGGATATAAACAAATATTGATAATTTCATTAAAAAACCTCAATTTAGACACTCCTCAGAAAACAATTCATATTACATTTAAAATCACTTTATCTGCTGTTTGAAACTGTGCATTTCAATATGACTTACACATTTCATTTTTATTCTTAATGCTGAAAAATCTAACCGTTATAATACCTCATATTATAAGATAATTACCAAATATTTTCAGAGTTGTTGAATGTATAGTTCTAATTAAATCGTAAAACATTATACAGTAGTTCTTTAGAAATGTTGTATTTAACGTGAAGGATATTTATAGAATAAACGCCGTAATTTTACAGAATGGTTTGAAAATATTTAATTGTATTAAAAAGTTTCACAACTATGAATTTGACAAATATTGTCAAACGTCTGCAACCTGGAGATTGTTCAGGAGAAGCAAAAAAAGCAATTATATAAATAGCAAATATTTGTGTAAATGGTGCTTAAATATAACGTCAATTTAATAACTCTCATTAAACGCTATAAATAATTCTTTATTCTGTGCATTTTATTCTGAATATATTGTCATTTACAATGAATTAACACATTATTTTTATCAAATGCTGATTAATTCCATTATAAATTTCATATTTTTAAGCATATTTACCATAGTTGAATAAATTATCACATCGTTGAAAACTGTTAGTATAAATATAGATACTTAATTATAGGAGTAATCTCATTCTATAGATTACATGTGACAGTAATTTAAGATATTAAGCCGTAATATTATAGATTTATGTTCATAATAAACTGTCTATGAACAATTTAGAGCAGGTTTTCTACAACTGAATTGCACATAATTTGGAGTACTGATAAATTTCAACTAAATATTGAAATTCAATTATATTATAGACGATCAAATTTCAATAAGACACATAAAATACTAATATAATTTTCAATGACCCTATCGAGTTGGCTAAACCCGGAAAGCGGTGGCACACGAAGGGTTTATGTTTTTCAGAATGCTGAAAAGGCCAATTAAAAAGTCGAATATTTAGATAGATTCTAATTTTAGAAAAATGTTAAATGTTAGGAAAGAGTCGTTCAGCTTATGCTGAGTGATATAAATTTTGAAAATAAAATTTCATTGATTGCATGTGAAAATTTAAAGAAAAAGCGTAATTTGTAGAAGTAAATTTTTCCTTAAATTGAAAGAAATTACAGAAATCTCCACAAACTAATAGAAATATATAAAGCATGATAAAAGACAAATTAGCCGTAACATGGTTCGAAGATTTATATAGGACAACCTTTAACTTTAATAAATTCTTTTTCTCTTTATTTTTGAGTGATCTTAATAGTGTTGATTCTGCTATGATTGTTAACACTATATTATTTTGCAAATGACTGAAAATTACCGTCTAAAACATCAATTTGTTAAATTTATCAAATTATATATTTATAATAATGATTAGAAAATTTTGCATTAAGATTGTCTAGCGTATTTAAAAACCGTTTCTAATCTATTTGTAATGGAAAATTCAACAAAAAGCGTAATTTTAGAAGTTTAAAAATTAATTATATATATTTGTTAATGTCTCAATTAGGTCTTGCTTCACATTTATCTTTAAATGACTATCAATCAGTTTGGTCAAAATAAAAACTTAAATATTGAGAAATTGCATTACTAAAACGTCAGATTATAGGACACCTAAAGAATTTACTTAATAAATATTTCGCTTTTTCTTGCTTTTGAAACTTCGTGCATTATCAATGAAAACAACATTAATTTTTTTTCATAACTCCCCCAGTGACCAAATAAGTGTTTGAGGTATCTGCTTGTAGAATTCCAAATAATTTACATTTAGATGTAGCAATTTAGGAAAAACAGGTTTAAGAGTTCTAAATTTTGTAATGTGAAAATTTAAGGAAAAAAGCGTTATTTTAGAAGTTAATTTTTTTTATTAAAACAGTTTCACAAAGTGCGAGAGAATATTTGCAGATATATATAAAAAACAAAATATATATATGATAATTTCTTACATTTATAGAAAATGAACGTCAAAATTTAAGACACCTTATAAACATACTCTCAATAAATTCATCTGCTAGATTTTTATTAAAGCCTGGTGTTATTAACGTTACGTTAACCTTTTATGAATTTTCTATTTGTATACCGTATGCATGCTTCTTATCATTCCCAGGTAACAGTTCAATTCCTCCACCGTGGAGTGGCAGTAAGTTCTTGTATATAATGCTGAAAATTACCGTTTAAATAAAATTAATTTATAACTATATATAAAAATAATATATTTTCAGTAAGTTCACAATATACAAATATATGTACAGTAACTTAAAATAAAGAAAAATTCACAGTATACAGAAAATTGAACTAATATTTTAAAGAAAAAACATTTATATGATAAAAAAGTCTGATAAATTATAGATACAGTTAATATATTAAAATTTAATAAAAACAAAATATAATGTTCATCAATAAAATGAAATATTTTATGAGAATATAGATAAAAACAAAACTAAAAAAAACTTAAAGTTTACATAATAAAAAAAAAAAAGTAACGCAACATATATTATTGAGAATATACCTCATGTGTCTAATGTTTACAATCTATTGTGTTTCGATGACATTTTCAATATAGAAAAATCATTAATCTTTCTCAAAATACAACGAAAAAATAGGAAAGAAAAAATCTTATTCGTATTAAAAAGAAATTATACCAAAATGAACTTTCAAAATGTTGAAAAATAGGAAAAATCATACTTTTAAGAGTGTTTAAAGAGAATTAATGTGATAAATTTAAGAAAAAGCGGATAATTTCTTTTCCCTCAACAACACTTTTATTATTATTATAAAACAGACTTTTTTCAAACTAATATGAAATCATTTATATAAATATAACTAAGAAATCTATAATGAAAAGCTTACATTAAAAGAATCAAACCGGTGCCAGATTTCTCCATGATGACAAAGGCGTAAGACAGCGTGAAATCCAAGGAAATTGAGACTTTGCTATAAAAAGGTCTATGAGATGTTCTGACGCAGAAATATATTTCTCCCACGGTTGATTTTTAACGAATTAGTGACCATTCTTTCATTGTATATACCCATTCACTATATCTTTCAAAAAGGAGTAGCATGCTGGAACAATTTACCCGTTCAAAAACTCCAAGTCCTTTTAGCATATCTACCAATAAAACATATCAATTTTGTGCCAAGAGTCATAGAATCTGTACCCCCTCCTTCAGAGCAGGATAGCTCCTGGTACCTCATCCTCTGAGCCTCATCTCTAGCAGGTAATTTTACTAGTAGAAATAATTAAAATAGGAAGGATATTGTAGAAATTTAAAGGCAATTTTGCAAAAAAACGCGGAAAAGTGTTTGCTGCTCGCATTTAGTTCCTGTCCTCCTGAGGTACCGGCCCGCACCTTAAGATATGAAAACAGGTGCCCCTCCTTTTTACATAATGGCCAGCACAGAACTCCCAGCGTCGCAAGGCATTACATGGTATATGATACCTTTTCTATCAATAGATTAACACCAAATACCCAATAATAACATGATATGTTGTTAGAAAAACCTTATATCTAATATAAATCCCATTTGAGATTATTTATAATAAATAACCGTCTAATTACAGAAGTTTCCAACGATTTAGAAAACTTAGAAGCTTTAACACTCATAATCAACTTTTATATAAAGATCTCACACAGAAAATTAAAGAACATAATTAATAAAATTTACTATATCAATGGTTTATGTAGAGCTAGAACTACTATTAAATATAATATGTACGAAATGCTTTTTTGCCTAAAATTCAACATTTGAAATTATTTGGTAAAATTTTTAAAAATTATTTGAGTGCAATTTATTTGAAAACAATGAATAAGGTAATTAATGACAATAATCAGCAATTAGAGACCCTCGTGGAGACTTTTACTAAAAAAAAATTAGAATATGAATGATGGGAGGTCTACAACAGCTACTATTGAGCAAACTAAAAAGAAAATATAAAGGATCATATTAAAAATATATATTGCTTGTATATATATAAATGAGTATATATATATTTAAATCTCCCTACTTGCTCCTAAAAAAAAATAATAGCCAATATTTTGAATTATATTGGATGGATTAGGAGTGGGTACGAAGTGGTGTAACCGAACGGAAAAAACAAAGCGTCCAAAACATCTGAGCCGTCGCTCGACCTAGTGTTAGGGGAAAGGAGTTGGGTTGTGGTGGTGGGGACAGGAGCCACGCACAAGAAAAAATCGGGCCAAGTGCCAACAATGGGATAGCAAGTTACCAGAAGGGAAGGAAAGAGAAACATTGAGCGAGAGAGAGGAAAGTCCATTTTAATCATTATAACCAAAAAATAACTATCTAGTCAAATAGTACTATTTTAAGAAAAAATATATATAAACAATTGAAGAAATATTAATTTAATTATTATTCAAATGGTTCTGTAAATTTGTAGGAAAAAATCAGTGTGGAATATTTACCTAATGAAGTAGACTTCACTTGTGTTAAGGGGCTTAGACTGTGGAAAATGATAAGAAAAAGGAGTAAATGATTTATTAAAGTATATAAAATTTGTTTATTTTAAACAAGAGGATTAACTAATATAACTAAATGAAGAATATTATTTGGTATATAAAAAAAAACAAATATTGAATTTATCATTTAAAAATAACGGCATCAAGTTATAAGACACCTATAAAATTCTTAAATTAAATTACACTATTTTGCTGCTACGACTTTCTAAATCTTTTTTAGTTGGTACTTTGGTTTAAAATTAAATTTAAGATTAACTTAATTTCTTAATTAGAAATTAAAATTTTATTAAAATGAAAACATTTTTTTTTTAGGCATTTGGTCTATTTGGAATGTAATTACTAAAATAAAAGTTATATTGAAGTTAGAACTGGTACAATTTCACAGATTCACTACAACTTCAGCAATATTAAAATTGTTTGCAATACCCCAACTCCACAACACTGATTACTAATTCAAATCTGATATTTAGTTGAGATAAATTATTTTCATGTTGAATGATCTTATGCATGTTTTTTAGCCCCTAAATTTGCAATTATGGTAAACGAAGTTTAGTTGGTTAAGCTTATACTTTCTAAATAATTAGGTTCTATCCAAATATGGTGCAATGAAATTAAGTTAAGCAGAATGAGTTTAGAATATGACTTAAAATGGTTGATTCAAGAAAGTCAATGACATGGTTTTCAATGATCAGTGGTGAATGGCATAAAAAATAGTAGTCTTTGGCTATTTCAAAGGAATAAGTGTTTAACATTTCCGGTCAAGAATGGAACGTGTCTTAGTTTATTGTAAGATGGGAGCCACTGTAATAAGTAAAGGACAGAAACATTCATTGTCAACTTTTAAACAACAGATTGCTAATGCTGAGAAGAAAAACTATCTATCTCATATTAGTTGGCGAAACGGTGATTCATTACTTCATAATCATTAAAATCAGTCTGGATTAAGGAGAGAATGAAAGGAACTTGTACCCATCAGGAGAACGTAACTTTATCAGCCAGGAAATCGATGAGTTTGTTTTTTTGGGATGCAAAACATCTATTCTTAAAAGACTTAACCTTGAGGAAAGCACAATGATAAATTGTTTATAATAATGGGATTTTGTACAGGGTAAAATAAGCTGCTGCAGAGACAAAACATTTCTATCACAATAAACCTGCTATTCAAGTCTTTGTTGTATTAAGATTTGATTTGTTGCCATTCATGCTTATTTTCCATATTTCTTCCTTCATCTTCCCATCACTTCCCACAGATGGGTGTAGGGTGAGCAAAATGTACGGAAATAGAATAGGTTAGAAGAACATGATGTAAGTCTGTCCCATTCAAAATTCCACCCTAGGGCTTCACATCACAGCGACGAACCCTCACTGTGGTATCTCGCTAATATAGGGTTCATCCATTGGGGCAGGCCCACAACCATACCCTCTTAAAAAATCATGCCAATTCACCCCTATTATGCGCTTTACTTTCTTTCAGACACTCCTTTACTGACTCAATCCACTTTTCTGCGGCCTCCCAGCACATTCATCACTATACACCAGCTTAACCAACCAACTATCATCCATCCTTTCTGTATGACCAAACCATTTTAATACACTTATTTATTCTATCATTACGACTTCACACTACACAACTTTCTAACACACTCATTTCTTATTTTATCAATTATCACACCTAAGATGTTCATAAGATTATCTATCTGAACAGATTGCACCTTAGACATATACCTTTTATTCCAGACCACAATTTTACTGCGATGCATTAACACCAGTAACAAAATACCCTCATCCAGAACAGTGGTTCTCAACCTTTTCCAAACCAACGCCCCCTTCGAGATTATCGGCTTAATCCACCGCCCCCCACTTCAGAATTTTATATTTTAAAAGTGGTTATATATATATATATATATATATATATATATATATATATATATATATATATATATAGTATATATATATATATATATATATATATATATATATATATACCGTATATAAGAGTTTAATATATATATATATATATATATATATATATATATATATATATATATATATATATATATATATATATATATATATATATATATATATATATATATATATATATATAATTATTTTTATTTTTATTATTATTATTATTATTATTATTATTATTATTATTAATTATTATTATTATTAAAAAGAAAGTACTTACACTATTCATTGAAAAATTTATTTTACGATTAAAACATCATTTTTGACACTAGTGGCTGCCTTGAGCCTGGTGACTTGCACATAACCGATTGATGTCAGGAGATATTGTACCTAGGCATAATCTTAAATCACCTCTCTGAGTAATATCCAATTTGTTTCTGGCTTTGTTTTCTAATTGTGTGGCAACACTGAAGCCTTTATCGACGAGATACGTTGAAGGAAAAGCCAGAAGCAATACTTAATTTCTTCCCATAGAAGAGGATACGAATCTTTTTTTCGCCCAAAATACTTTGTGTCCAAGCTCATTAAATAAATTTTGACATTCACTGTCATGCTTGAGGTCTATTAGGGGCCCCTGCATGGACTTGACTGTGAAATATGGGTTGCAGTCACATCTGTTTTAAAAGGGTTGAATACCCATTGGGGTATTTGAAGCGCAATAATATCCTGAAATCTAGTTTCCATGTTTTCTTTCAGCTTATTTAAGTGAAAACAGTAAACTTCCAATTCATTCCCTGCAATTTCATTTTTCTCCCAAACAGCTAGATTAGAAAACTGACGTAAGTCTTTACGACATAAATTACTCTTCAGAAGACTTAGTTTCTCTATAAAAGCCTCTATAATCCCTTTTGTTTTGATGAAAGTCATTTTTTTTACCTTGCAGCATCGTATTTACAACGTTTAACTTGTCAAAACAAATAAAGTTTCTTAATTCTGCTCTAGAACTCACTTATGATGTGCTGTATTTAGCAACATTTCAGATTTATTTTCGTCTTTCTTGCTTAAATGAATTGATGAGTGCTTTCGAGTGACTGTTGGTCATCACTGAACGTGTCGAAGAAATCAATAACTGCTGCCACATGCTAAGTCTACTATACCACTTCATATGCGTAATGTGCGCACATAGATCGGTTCGTTAATAGAATCGTTGTAAATCACCACGTCGATCTCACCTTCTTTTTCAACTCACTGTCTCAGATATCTCAAACCTAGATTCCGCCTGAAGTAACCCTTCCTTTACTTCCTGGTCAGTAATTGCCTCTCGTCTTTAATCTTGTTCAGCACAGTGAATTTCGATTTATACTCACGCACTGCTGTTTCGCGCATTGTATTTCTTCGACGATAAGCTCTTGATATGTGAGATATCTTGATACATACAACACGGATCATTTCAAAAGAGTTATGTGCATTGGTTTTTATTGAGCCGTGGCACTAATGACGACATACTCAACTCCTTTAATGTGAAGAGAATTCACTCGAATTTCTTTTAAAAAAACTCTAATAATTCTTCTCCTGCTTTGTATCAAATTTTCTAGTCAACCTAACATGTCTGACTCAGAAACATGAGCCAACTAACATACAACTTTGTGAACAAGTCATACACTATCCCTCTCTGTGAACAGTCATGCTTTAAATGTGCACGATAAAACCTTGCTCTCTCGTCGATTTATCTTCTACCTCGTGTCAGAGCTGCGGCAACCGTCAGTAGCACAGGCACGTATCACGTTAAGACAAGAATATTATATAAAATAATAATACTGGTTTAGTTATTCAAATTTGCTATTAATCTTAAAACGTTACTAAGCATAGCGAAAACTATAAATAAAGAAAAGAGCCTTAGTGTCAGTGGTCAAGACTTTTATAAAAATACAACAAGGACTATGTTCCAGTTTCATTTATGAATATACAAACACTTTATGCTAACTAATAAAAGCTACATTATCACAGAGGGTTTACTCGTCGATCTGGAATGCAAACTGCTGCTTTTTTCCTAATTATTCTATCAAAGTTTGTAATCTTTTCAACTACTCAGAGGCTCCATCTCACATCTTGATCCTTCTTTCGAAAACATGAACTAGTTGCTCCAAACCGGGGGGTAGGATCGTTCTTAATTTACATTTGCTTGGCATTGGAAATTATCATCAGAGTATCCAAGTATTTTCCTTAACAGCTGGGTAAAAGTGAGTGTTGCTCCGGAATATTATGAGGACTGCCGACACTAGCAATCAACCCAAAGACACTTTTGTAAAGAAGCAAAGAAGTCCTCTATTCAATACTTGACTGAACTTATTTCGAACAAAAGTAGAACTATACTGCTAGTCTCCACCTTCTCATACTGTGCCGTCTTTAGTGTGTCTTTGAAGAAATCAAGTTAGACTGGAGTGACTTATCTTGGTGAATTTTGACAGATGTTCTTTGTAATCGAAAGGGCATTCATAGCTTCGTTAGACAGAGTCTTCTCTCATAAAAGGCACATTGGCAATTTTTCATTTGATTGGAAACTGGAATGATCCATATTCAAATATTCTGATTAACGAATGATTGCTCTGAGCGAGTTTCTGATGTTTGATTGTGAATTCATATGGTTTTTGTATATAACTCACATCATGCGTCTCAACTCACGAAAACCCAATCCTATCACACGTGGAAAGACGTTTTCTCCTTATGCCACTAATCAAGTTTAAGGCCTGTACAATCCGTGATTTTAAAGAGGAGAAAGCGCCAGAATTTGCTTGACAATCATGATAAGCAGCGTTCTGTCATCTCTGCGCTTAAAGTTGAGGGGTATCTTTAGTTTTTCTGGACGCTTCTTGGCCGGAGCTGCATCTGCGAAGGAGTTATATATATATACTATATGTATCTTACATTATTATACTTATAGTAGTATATATAGGTATGTATATAGGTATATATAATAATATATAATAATTATATAATATAATACTATAGTATATATATATATATTGATTTCTCATAATTGTAAAAGAAAAAATGAGATCAAAGGCTTCTTTGCCTGTAATTATGAGTTGCCATATATGTATACTTTTAGTGCATTTATGGTTATTTTTCACTCGTAAACGCTTTTGTCTCACACCTAGCTATGATCTTTATTATATAGGATCATAATATATAGAGTATATATAGAGTATATATATATAATATGGATATATATATATAGTAAGTCGGTGTCTACCTCTATAAAAACCAAATATATATAAAATAGTAGTAATATATAGTATATATACTATATAAATATTAACTATTATATAGTACTGGTTTATATATATATTATATATCAATTTAATTTTATTTTGTTAATCTCTCCCCGTTACCGCCCCTCTCAATACCGCCCCCCCTTCTGTACGTCCCCACCTTCTCTCATCCAGTTTCATTTGACCTCTATCTGTGGACGAGGTCGAGGAAAACTTACGCTTGGCTGACCCCCTCTATATCCCTCCGTCCCTCTGTCCTCAACTAGCGAGAGGTAGCCGCAGCACAGGTATTCCCTCGGAGGGAATTTACCGCTCGGCGGTGACCAGCGCAGCCTTACGTGCCGCTTCCTATACAGCTAAGGGGTAGCTGTGTTGCACACGGTTTTTCCGCTTAAGATATTGGTAACTCCAGCTAGTTCGGTGTAGCGGTGCTTCCTTCTTTCCATGCCACCTCTGTTTTGTTCCGTGTAATTCTCTTCCATGAATTCCGTTGGCTTTCCTGTTCTGGAATTTAAAGTCTCCCTCACTTTTGAGGAAGCACGTGCTTCTGTGACCACTCTATTCTGCTAATTTACTGCGCTCTGGCACGACTACTTAGCTACAACTTTGGCGTACCTGACAATACCCCCTCCCCTGCAGTAGGTCTCTGCCTGTGAAGTATATATGGTAATGTCAGTAACACACTTGCGTTACACCAATAAGAGCATATATTAGCACGATATCTTTCCTTCTCTACATCTTTGTTTTTTTATCTGCATAGGTCTCTCTCAAATTTCAGTTTCCTTGCCTTTTTTACTGAGGTGACTTTCAAAATATTTTCATTTGGCCGACGTCTCTAGTGATCAGAGATATCGATGATGTTTGACCGAGTAAAGCAAGACCTTTAATTGCGAATCACATCTCTCTAAGCAATATTAATCTCTTATCTAGATACTTTCACGTTATATTTCAGACAGCTATTTTAATGTCGTAGACACGTTTCTTTCTACTCTATGCTCGCGAATAGCGAGACTTTTCCTATACTATATATTCATCTTCCAGTGCGAGACTGTTCCAGAAACTATTGCACTCTTCTCCGCCTCCTTTCAAACTCATTCAAATGTTATTTCTACACTTTCTGAGCTTGGACACTAAGAAGGCGGAGGATACTAAAAAGTTATATCCCTCCAGTAGAGCAAGTGTGCTTCAAGAAAACCTCCTCTTGTCACACTTAGCCAAAACGGACCATCTCAGTTTTCTGTTTGAGTGTCATCTTGTCTAGCTAGATCAACTCTTACTGCCCAAAATACACCACTCTCCTTTTAGGCTGTATCCTCGTGAGGGCGTGGTAGAATATGTCGTCCGTCATTATAAGTACAAGAGGTCATAGCTATTTTCATACTAACTTCAGTGCTTTTCATATAATATGGACATTGCACGTTATCTGGTTTTATGAGCATATCATATACTGAAGTGCTCGAAATGATAGTAGCATATTTCTGATGCGAAGGAGAAATCGAATCATGTCAACACGAGAAAAATCGAGATCACCAAATAACGGAATAAAAGACTGAAGATATGCTATAGTCCAAGCAATCCAACTATCTCGTCTTGCATTTCAATCTATGTTTTCGCTCAATATGCATCACAGAGATACGATGTAGATACATTATCATAACGATGATATTCTGCGGTATAACTATCGTCAGTGTATTGGAATTGTTATTTTATACTCGCGTGAAGGGCGTCGACATGAGCATTCTAAAGCTTGTTCAGTGAATATGACTGTTCTTTATGAAACTCGTCTGCATGTTTGTCTTTCGTCGTTTTTCTAGGTCAGCGTTTAAGATTTGTCACCAGTATCACTGTCTCACTAGTTTATTGCACTGACAATGTCACCAAATGACATTCTGTAACGTCTCTTTGCACATGAGCTGAATAGGTTTATTCCAAAATAGGACATTACTTAAAACGATTCGGAATTTAATATACTAGGTCGATTATTATAAAAATTCAGAATTACTGATTGATAGTTTAATCAACAACGACAGTAGTATAACTTGTGTGATGACATCTCACTCTCAGGCTTATTTCTGTTTATTTCTTCCATGCACCGTACAGTATGCGTAACAACGTGTGTCTCTCTTAAAATATGGAAATTCTCGTCAGTGCCTGTTCTACACCATCTTGCGTCCTTTGCAGCATCATTTTATGATCTGCTTCTTAGTCATATTTTTCTTCAGAGATACTAGTGTATATCACTTATTTACTCAGAAGTTTATTGTGACCATGTCGCTCTCTGGACTCTCGAGTATCCTGTGATACATATAACATTTCTATTTCAAGAGAATTATTGGAGGAGGCCTGGAAGAGCAATGTGACTCGCAATTGACTGCAATTGTAGAAAGAAGTCTAGTATGGAGACATAGTAGAATTTTATAGCATATGTGCTACACCAATTATTCTGTTATGACTCGAGCTGCTTAAGGATACTATCTATTCCAGGTAGAACAATAAATTTGCATGACTCTGAACACTCTTATCTGGTAATTTCTCGTCGTGCATCAGCGGTGTGTAGAGAGGCTCTCACAATTTCCAAGTCCTTGGCCTACAATAGTCCAATTTTATACTCGTGTTTTAAATTCCAATAAGATAGCCGAGATACTTCTCCTCATATAGATTACAATTTGCCTAGATGCTTAACCTTATGATATCATAAAACCGAGAATATCAAATGATTATAAAAATATATTATCCTTTCTTAAAGTAAATAGGCTACTCTAGCTATTCACTGCCAACCTCACACATCAAACAGTTCTTCTACAGGGCTTACTGCTAACAGAATGATACGAGACACCATAGTATGCGCATACTTGGTGATAATATTATCCTGTTGGTATAGATTCAAGTAGCTAATGCTGATTAAAAATAGAATTGGTTTATATACTCTTAATAATGAAAAAGTCCTTATTTTATAGTAATAAGACTGTATCTCACATGAAGAGTGTACGATTTTTCATTTTGTTATTCATTTGATGGAAGCGGAATTTTATACATTGAATTTTTGGATAGAATGATAGAAAAGTGGTTCTTCAAAACCTGCACCTCCATTTGCTCGAAAACCTAAGAAGCTTCTAAAATTTCCGTCATTTTATACGAGCTCAACGAGTTAATAATCAACAACAGCTATCAAGTCACTTTGAGCACCCTGCACTTAATGCAAGACCTTTGCTGGCCACATAAACGTATAGTTTCAATTATTGGTACAAGTTTTCTCTATTTTCTTCACATTTTTACTAATTTTTGAAGTGTCAGACAAATGTAGAGTAATAATGTAATATGTTCTTATGCTCTTATATATATACGCATTTTTTCGAATAATATCCATCAATATAGTATTAAAATATTATAAATGAATATATGCATTATATATAATTATATACTTATGTACCGGAATTAGCTTACACAAGCCTAAAATATATATTGATGTTTATATAGTAGAATTTAAATGAGTATATAGAAAATAAAAAATTTAATTTTATATTCTATTACTTTTACAAATACTATATATAAGTAAGATTAATATAAGTGTGTATAGT
>JABUQX010026798.1:22500-38290 GCA_015478945.1 Trachelipus rathkii | reverse complement strand
TTCGAGCCCCCTAATGAAACATGTTTCATTTGACTTTGTTTTTAGTATGAAGTCACGCGCGTAGTTTCACTAATGAGACTCAGAGTCCTGATATCCTATGCGGTCTACTCTAGGGTGTTCATTAGTTTGAATCATAAACGACTTTACCATATTAGGACTGTAATTTATATATTTTTTTTACGCTATGGTTAATAAGCTTTATTACGCTGATTCCAATATGTTAGAGTTAAAAATAAGCTTTATACACGCTGATTCCCAATATGTTAGCGTTAAAAAAAATTGAATTTAATAAAAATCTTAATACATCGATGTGGGGCTTTAACGGAAAAGAACTAAATGTTGTTGTAAATGTTAAAATTGTGGAAATATCGTTTGAAAAATTAAATTAGCATGAAAATAAATTTTTTCATTTATTTTTCCTTCTTTATCTCAAATTCACATGAATACGATTTCCACATAGTTCTCCTAGTTCCACACTGTGTTTTGTTTTTCATTTTTTAAAAGGAACCCAATCATTCTCTATGTTTTCTGTAACAACTTAATATTAGGAAATTATTGACATTTTTGAAAAATTTCACTGCATCAATTTCTCTGTTACTATATGTTTATCAAACCAACTCAATACTCATTTTTATTTCTCTTATCTATTCTATAACCTTCGTCAATGAGCCATAAATAAAAAAATGTTCCAAATCAAAAATGCATATGAAGCCCAAAATGTTTAAAAAAACAAGTTCTTTTTTTTATAATATTTAACCCTTTCAGTCCTGATTATGAAAAAAATATATTTAAATAATTTTTTTCTTATTTTTAATAATAAGGGTAAATAAGACCCTAATTAAACACATTAGCGACCTTGTTTTTTTGTTCAAAAATTAAATAATTAGTGCCAAAAAAAAAATGGGTCACGGGTGACCCATCCGGACTTTAACAGTATATTTTTAACATTTGGCACTGTAGTAATTATTTGCATAATAATTATACATAAATTACTAAATTAAAACATGGCAAAATAAGGTATAAAGAAATACAATTATGTATATTTCTAGATTTTTTTATAAAAGAAAAAAAATATATACGTATAGCTCTAATGTTATTTCAGCTAAAATAAAAGTAAAAAAGTAATAGAAAAGTAAAAACAAAAAATTTTACAAATCTGCATATTATATATATACTATATATAATACTATATATATAATAATATATATATAGTATATATATATTATATGGCTGAATGAGCGAGTGAGGGTAGAGGAAGACTAGACTCAATGCTTGTGGTATTGAACGAAACACATAGTGTTGTTTTCCCGAGGGACCGGGCACTGATGAACTTTTGCATTTCTCGCACATGGCACTTGTCTTGAGTTTCATGCAAAGTTTGCATTGTTTCCTGTCCTTGGTGAACATGGGCCATTGAGACACGTTGTCATACCTGACAGACTCTGCAGAAGCATATTCGTGGTTTGGTCTGAATTTCTCCTTTTCTTCCTTTGGTCTTCCCCTATTCCTACTCTGGCTCCAGCTCTGGCCTCCATTCTGGTAGTGCTCGGTCTTCCTTTTGGGGAACCACTAACTTTAGATTTCAGTAAACCTTCTGCAACCTCGATCTTGAAATCGACAAATGGCATAAAGTTTTTCCTGCCTTCTCTTTGGCTTCATGCACCTCCGGCTTACAACAGCCAGGCATTGAAATTGCAAAGGTCTAGCAAATAATTGAATTGATCCGGTATAGAGCTCGATTAGCATATCTGGCAGATCAACTCCGCCCATGTACTTATTATATTCCTTTACAGCAAATGGTCTCTCGATCTCCATATATTGTTCCTTTGAATCCCACCAGCGACACTTATCGTGGGATTCAACACAAACAGGGAAAGGACGAGAAGGGGGTTCGTCATTCTCAGTGTCTTGCTCATCATAGACTTCTAAGACATTGTTTTTGCTTCCTCATCATCAGACATGGCCGATGCAGCTGGCCATCCGTATTAGTCTTCGTCGTCATCAGAGAACTGAAGATCATCCTTTGATTCATCACCAGGGAAAATGAAGATACGGATGGCATCACGTATACTTAGCTTCCTCCTAAATAGGGCTTTCTTCACCTTTGGCAACTAGTCACGATTATAAGCGGAGGGCTGCTGGCCTGTTGAAGCTGCGGAGGTGGAAGGGGTGGGGTCGAAATCACATTTGAATCTGACATTTTGAAAAAAGTTCCATATAATATATATATATATATAGTATATATAGTACATATTATTATATAATATATATATATTTATATATATATATATATACTTCATATATATATACTTATATAAATATATACAAACAGAAGTGAAAACTATATATTATATATATATATATATATAATTATAGTTATATAACGTATTAATTATATTAAATATATATATAAGTATATATATATATAGTATATATATATTAATATATATATATATATATATACTATATAATAATAATAATAATAATAAATAATTTAATATTATATGTGTCGTTAATATTTGAATTAGACTGTTAATCCTGATGGCGTCACCGGAGGAATCACGTAAAAACGGAGGTCATTTTGTCGGTGTAGAACTTCATTTTTTCCAAAAAGTTACACGAATAACTTTTTTTTTATTTAGTCTACTCTACTACATAAAAATGTCAAAAAAAAAGAGAAAAAAACTATCGCTGTAATATTAGATAACACCAACTAACCACCACTTCACCCAAAAAATTTAAAAATTAGTTAAAGAGCGATGTCCCGGCACACCATCTTCGCACTGACCTGCGAAGGACACTGATTAATTTCTTTTGGCATTGAGTGATGTCTATTCGATATAAATCGATCTGTTAGTATATTTTAAAAAAAAAAATCGTGAAAATCGATTTTACTTTTAGCCAAAAATATCGATAAAAAAGATATGGGTCACCAGTGACCCAGTCGGACTGAAAGGGTTAAAAATGTTAAAAAATTACTATAATTGTTATCAAATTTCATATTTATACTATTTTTTTTTTCGTTCCGGTATATTCCTTAAGGACCAAAAAAATTTCATACAAATCATAATATATATATTTTAAATTCTATTTTTAAACGTACCTAACTTAATATTTATATATTATTATACCTTATATACTCACACTATATACTATATATATATATATATATATATATATATAATAATATATATATAAATATATAAGTATATATATATATTAGTATATTATAATATGCCATGATCCATAAAGAGGGGCCACGGAGAATTATCTCCAAAAAGATAGGACTTACGGAAAGACAAATTACAATTTCATTTGGAATCTGGTAAAGCTGTTATTTGATATTAATATGTGTCTGCCGAGCGTGATGACATCTTAAGCATTATATATCGCAACACACTGCTGAGAACGTAATGGACGAGACCGCATAGATATCACCGATCGGGGGTCTCTGCCTCTAGGTGCGCGGATGACAGGGACCACCACTGCCTCTCACCATCCCCTAGAAATTGGAAGTATCTAATACACAATCTTATGTCTCTTCAATATAGAGAGAGCAGTGACGTCTTCAGAGCACTCGATGCTGCGGCACAGAGGGCCGACTTCAATTGACAGTCACTGTCACAAGGTGTAGCACTACTGCCTCACTCTCTGCAAACAGTTACGTCTAGAATTACCGTGTGTTATCGAATGGCAACTTCCACCTCAGCCGGTCTCACTCCGAATCTGGAGAGTGTTTTCATGGTCCATGGACGACATGGGGAGTCCCCCGTCCGATGCCTACATATCTACAACTATGATGCGCTAGAACGATTACAACAGCGTAACTTCCTGCGAAATATCCTTATGTGAGGGTATCAGCCTTACGCTCGTAGTGTGTATGCTCAGTCCTCTGTATAAATCATAAAACGTATATATCGGACGTAAACTCATCGTAACATCCGTCAGTCTCCACTATTAAAGTGCTGTGTACATATCTGTACTTCAGGTAATGTAAGACCATAACTTTTTCAGTACGCAATAAGATTCTATTAAGCATATGTCAATATGTTTTCGTTTAATAACCCACTGACAATTTTTCGTTGTCATGTTATATAGGCGTGAACATTCTAACTCTAGATATGTCAATTTTTTATTTTTCTCCCTGGCTCAGCTATGATATTACTTCTATCCATATACCATTGGAGAAAATAATCGAAAGAACTTTTTCAGGCATAAAACGTGTCCATATATGAGAAGTTCTATATCTGTCCGGGGCTACAAGAATATAAAGAAAATGTTGCTAATTCATCGGTAGAGCTACAGTAGTAAGCGTGACGTAATATTATCAGATACGTTCGTCGATGTATATTTCTGGTCGTAAAAACCTAATTATGAGTCTCTCTAGTCGTCGTATAGGATTATGTTGATCAGGAACTATTTAGATTGTTTCTGCCCTAGCACGCTACGAAAACCCATCGTTAAAGTGTAATAATTGGAATCGTTGATTACCACCTATGAATACCTTTAATCGAACACGTCTCTAACGCACGTCCACCGATCTATCTGCTAATTGCTATGCACTCTAATGAATAAACTGTTACTACATAATGTAATTTTTTATTAAAGAATGACCTACTCATATAGTAGCTGCTATCATGTCCAGTGGATTTAATATAACAATCATTTAAAGCATGATACATTGAATATAAATTATGGAAAAATAAAATAAATTTAACAAAATTTTACGGCACATTCGCGTCATGCAGATAAAGAGAATTTATCGCTCACAGCTACAAGAATATTTTGTCTCACCAACTGCTGATCTTATAATCCAAATACAACTCCTATTACCTTCGTCTTAATTTATCTTTTTTCAATCGCTGCATGCATATCTGAAAACACTAGCCCATATGGCGCAGTGTAGAATGTATAGTCATGGTCTGGTGTTATTATTTGTAGCCTCGCAGATTGCAGCGTTGTGCCATGGGTAACATGATCAATCCTATGTGCTACAATCGAATAGGAGTTGGCGTGTTTCACGCGGCACACTATGCGTCGGGATGCGTGTATGTCCAAGAAATAGAAGTCGAGCAAGGTCTGCAGCAGTCCTGCCATCATGTTATGCCAGCCTGCCTATGTATTTATCCTATGGTTATTTGATTATATATAGGTAAAAACCTTTTGCTTGACCTTTGATATTCGAACCACTCTGCAATCCTCCTCTAAGATTCTGTCATCCGCCCTGGTCTAATTCGTTTATCCAAACTTAATCACCTTCGTAGCTGGTCTTAATATATACGATTATCCGGTACAATAATATGCGATAGCCATGCAAGTTGGATATATATAACCTAGCTATTGATATATGCGATGGTATACTACTTATATATAAATTTTGTAACTAGTATATATACTAATATATATAATATAGTATACATACAGAAGGTCGTGGATGGCATCTTAGTTCATCTCATAAATAATGAAGTATCGGCTATCGTTACTCCGTTACTTGGGAAAAAGTAGTTGCCGTGCTCTAGTTCGGTAGATGTGTCTTAATTCCCGTTTACTTTTAAAGATGGTAAAAGTAACGTACAGTGCTGTTACTCCGTTACTTTTTGCTTTCATATATATGACATTTATTACCGGGCTGGTATCTTGGGCAATTATTGGTTGTGGCGAGTGAATTAATAAATACAATCCGTGACATTGATCATTCTATAATCTAAAAAACCCATTTACCCTCTATGTAAGACCCTAGCGCACTTAAAAAACCTAATCCCTTTGCATCCACCAACGATAGTGAGGATTGCACCGCCATCCTTTGCATGCACCTTTTATTCAGCTCAAGACTCTTATTCTCCTCACTACACTCGATATCTGCATCATCCGTATCGCCATCTAACTGATTCTTGAACATTGTATCTATATATTATTGTTAACCACCGAGTGATAACTAACTTGTTAAGCGGGGCAACTGACGCAAATATCAGCATTGATCTATCACACTGCAGGCTGCCTCACTCACAAACCATACCTTACCTCTTATCTACGTTTACCGTCAAACATCTTTTTACACACCCTGTCAAATCTCTCTAACAATCCCTCTAAAACTCTCAGATTCGCCACACAAAACCAAATCATCAGCATATAATAGTAGGGCATCCTCCACTCTCTTCCATTCTCATCATTCTAACCGAGATATGGGAGTTCGGGAGTCGCATAGTCGGGGAGTCGATAATTTTGAAGTGGAGTCGGAGTCGGTAATTTTGAAGAGGGTGGAGGTGGAGTCGGAGTTGGAAAATTTGAAACGACTCCACAACCTGATTCTAACACCATCCCTTAAGCCACCCTAATTCTTTCATGTAACCCCATCCACTATACAATTGAATAACAAGAAGGAAACAAGCACATCCCTGCCCTCCCTCCGCTATTAATATTAAAACAATCACTGTCAACTCCATTTTTTCTTACACACGCTTAACTATCGTCTATATATAATTTTTGATTCCTATTCAGGCTTACTACCAACACTAAAATATCAATAAACACCTGCCATAGAGAGCTTCGTATTAATCATTTCATACGCCTTGTTTCTGCAAATACAAAAAAAAACCTAAATACAATTTATTTCTTCTCCTCCCTCATTTTCTCAATCATTTTTTCAATGTAAAGATTTTACCCACACATCATCTACCACTTCTAAAGCCACCGTGTTCTTCACAATTCCAGTCCCTTCATTCCACTTGACGCATTCATTTCGACCAAGATATAAGATATATATCTTCCCTACATACACTCACCTAAACTAATTTCCCATTAATTCCTACAGTTACCCTATTATCTCCCTTATCCTTATATTAAGGATACTATATATATCGTATCATTTCAATTATAATTATTATCTCTCACAATAACATTTTGTTACACAACTTCCATCCAATCAATCACCACCATCTCGCCTCCGCTCTATATATATATATTTCACCATTAATTTCAAATATACCTGCAGATTTAATCATTCTTCAACTTTACTCGACTCTACACACCTCATCCTTACTAATACTAATGACCTCATGCCCAAAAATACCTATTCCTTGCACCATCAAACCCAACACAACATTACCTGAACCTCTTCATTACTGCAATGTTATGCAGAATATTTTCGAACAGATAGTTCCCACCACACTCGTTAACATTCATGAATGCATCAAGTTACGAAAAGCACCATCCCTATTCATTATTCTATGCCAATTCCCCTTTTCCTTAATATATTATATAATATATATATATATATTAATATATATTAAAACCAATAACAGTCCACCTCCACCCGTGCTATATATTATATCATATCTGCATCTGGTCGTGTACGCCTATATTTCCCTGAGCCTTATATCTGTGACTGAGCATTATATATGTTACTATATCTTATCGTTCAATAGCGATTATAGGCCTTAAATAAACTGTACCAGTTATCTAATATATCGTTATAATAAGGAGATTTTGCTGTAATTTATAACGTAGCATATGTTATCAGTGATGAGTATACTGAAACTATGAATGTAGGTCATTGATGCGTATCAAACGAGTCTTACAAAGAAAGTCGCGATACAATAAAGAACGAAGTTAACGTCAGAGTATAAACAATCAACAGTGAGATACTTTCATTCGATGACCGCGTTACAGCAAAGAAAAAGTAACGAGTCCGTTACTCCGTAATCAAAAAACTAGTTCGTTAGTAACGGAGTAACGGTTCGTGCCCACCTCTGTAATACTAATATATATATATAATATATATATATATATACTATATATATAATATATATATATATATATATATATATATATATATATATATATATCATATATTTATATATAATATATAATATATTATATATATATATCAAATTCTCTACCTAACCTAAACTTAAAAGGGCGTACAGTCGGACCTAACCTAGAAGGCACACACAAGACTGATAAAACTTTTAGAATGGAATAAATTTTGCAAGCCTGCAACCTAACCTCAAGATGGATTCTACATTGACAGCATGCAACCTAACCTAGATAGTGTGTTGTCTTTAAGTAAAACAATTAACAATCTTTAGGTTTCACTAATTAATCAACATCCACTTATTAAAATTCTTTGCTATACCTTCCAGGAAATTTTCAAATCTGTCATATATATATTATATATTATAATATATATCATATAATATATATATATTATATATAATATATAATTATATATATATTATAATATATTATATATATATATATATATATATATATATATACTATATATTGTTATATTCTGAAATTGGGGGTGAACTCACGATGATACGTTTCAGAACATAAGTATATAAAACATTGGTAGCAAAGCAGAAAAATAATATATATAGAATGGAAAAAAATAAAATAATATAAATTAATATGAATATGAATATGAAATAAAAAAACTAGTGAAACAAAACTTTCATTTTAGGAAAGGAAAGCAGAATACAAAGCACAATCTGGGCCCATAGAGACCGCACTTATGTTTCCCATAACAAAATACCACCGCTTGGTCACTGTTATGATGTTGAGAGGTTGAGAAGTGATATATAATAATTGTGCGCCTCAAACAAAGAACCATGCGATATTTTATGAAATGAAATATAAGATAGATTAAAAATAAATAAACACACATGAAATATGAAAAAATATATAATATAATTTTTATTTACGGGAAGTAAAAAATTCATGATTACCTTGTTGTTGACGGGCGCGTTTTTATTTTTTTTAGCTTTACCAATTTTATTTTATTTAAAGGATATATATAAAAACGGATCTTTCTTTAATTATATTCAGAACTTTCTTTTGTTAATATTAATTATTTAATACTCAGACATTCATACCTTGTTAATATATGTACAGTAATTCAATATCCCATAAATACCTTTTATTCTGGTGCACCTCATTCAAAAAAAATCAAATCCCATAAAAATTTGCTCTATTGATACAAATAGTTAAAATAATTATTCGTTAATGTAAAATGTACAATGTACAAGAAATTCAATTATTTTAAACGACTTAATAAAAATTAAATATTACGAGTTTTCGTATACTTTAGTTCCAATATCTTTACCGCATTTAGTTTTCAATTTCTTTAAACGTTTTAGAAACACTTTTATAAGCAGTAAAAAATGGACACAATTTTTAACATAAATACTGTGAATTGTTTAACACTTTTATATTTATTAGTTCATTGTAAAACGGTTTATCTCGGCAGAAAAAAATTAGAAACATTAATATCCACGAATCACTAACACAAGGTGTCGTTGTCAATCAATTGCAATTTATTGTTTATAGACTTGAAAAAGTTCTCAACCAGTGATTCAAAGGAAAATTGCTACAAGGGCTCCTTGCCCCGTCTCAAGGAAAATGGTTACAAGGGCTCCTTACCCCGTCCCTAGAATAAACAAAAATAAACTAACCTATACTATCATTTTACGATCAATGACCTTTAAAAATTTTAAACAAAGTATTTTATTTTACTATAGAAATGATTAAATGATTATTTCGACCTACCTCCAGATTTGCTAGAGGCAACTTAAAAAATTAGATGTAGAACCAAAAATGAGCGCCTGTGCTCAATAAAAAATAATAGTTTGCGTTGAATCAGTAAATTGTCTAAAGAGACACTTCAATCTTAGAATCTAAGAAAATAATATAAGAAAGAGAAGGGAGGATGGTAACTTTTTTATTACATTCCTCCCCCCTCATCATAACCATGACGGGAAAAATTGGTAGGGTGGACAGAAGTTTCCTATCACGAACAGAATGGAATTGTGAACTCGCGGTGGCTACCAGCCGGGGTGAATAGACGTTTCCAATACATAGGGTTTTAGAACTCAATTGCGGAATGGCGATATAACTTCGCAATGGCTACCAGCCGGTGAAATAAAAGTCGTCTTATTTTTTTTTTTATTTACTTTCCCTCGGGGCTGAATGGGAAAGTGGTAAATGGTTTTTCTTCTTCTTTGGTGGATGCCACTTGCGCCATTCAATCATTTCCTTTTCCCACCTCAACAACTTTTCACTATCACTTTCCTCTACCTTTTCATTTTGCTGGGGCTCCTGTGTACTCTGCACAGTTGTCGGTTCTTCACTGTCAGGTTTAATGGCATTTTGGAGAAAAAGATGGGGCATACTAAGGATGGTTCCCACTTGATTAGGATCAGAAATAGTAGAAATAGGGAGTTCTTTAGACATTTTTGACGTAGTTAAACTATCTGATGGAACATTATTTGTCCATGTTTTTGGTTTGATCCAACAAGCTCTTTGATAAATTAGTTTTTGTGGTTTTTGGATAGAATTTGAATTTGGAGTCTTTTTGTGGCATTAAATGTGGAGAATTACTAGACGTCACTAGATTTATTTGCAGAACATTTTCATGGATAGTAGTTGGATTTGGAGAATCACTGGTTATTGTAACCTTTGAATTTAGAGAATCACTGTGGATCTTAACAGGAGAATTTAGAGGTTTTGGAGGATCTTTAGGGATCGTAATACTTGAATTTGGAGGATCACCGTGGATCAAGGTAGGGGAATGTAATTTAGGCAATATCGGTAGAGTTTCTATAGTGTCTTGATTAGTATTGTTAGTAGTATAAGAGAGTAAAGGGGAATCCAAAACATCATTCGACACCTCTTTCTTTGATGAAGGTAATGGAGGAGATACCAGAGATGTATTAGGTCTCAAAGGTGTATCTGATTTTATGAGACTTTTAGGATGGTTAGATGAGTTTTTCGATAACCACTGTGGGCATTCTATTCCCAAGTGTTTGCCGGTACAAATTGGACACTCATCGTTGTCGTAATATGGTGGCTTTTGTTTTCTTTGAGAGCAATTATCTATTATATGCCCCGGTTGTTTACAGTGTATACATTTATTCTGTCGAGTATAGCAAGCTGCATACAAATGGCCCCGTTTGTTACAAAAGCTGCAAAGCGGACGAGATGGACATTTGCAGATGTCATGACCGTGTTTCTTACAGTATGTACATTTTAGATATTTGGTACCACTAGACCGTGGCTGGTATATTTTTCTTTTTGAAGAAGCTTTTGACTTTTGATATTTTTGATTCGGAAATTGGTTAGTATTATTAGTGGTCTTGCATTCTCTTTCAACCAACAGATTCATAACTAGTGTAAGAACTCCTAAGATTTGTTGGTTTTGCTGGAGTACTTGTAATAATAATAAGTGTTGATTGTTTAAGTCAGAGGTTATATGTACATGCTTACACTCATTAGTATGACATTCATTCAGAGAGAAAGGTAAATCTACTTGAGGTCGCGGAAATGGAAGGGATGGTTCTAATACTACATGGGAGGATTGATGGAATTCCGGTGGTGGTATTAATGGACTTTGTTTCTGAAAATTCAGAATAGAAGAAGGATTGCATGGAACAGACATTTTAACTGGAGTCATCATTGAGGAGGAGGGTGACTCTGAGGTCGGTCGTCGGGGGATGGTCATCTGTATACTGGCTGATGGACTCCAAGAAAGTATAGTGTCTGCCATGCTGTTAATCTTTGTATTTTCCACTACGATATTGAAAGTAAAAGTGTAAAACCAATGAAAGAAGAATGACGAAAAGCTTCAAAATAATAAATGAGAGAGCTAATGACGACAGAAAACCAAGGGTAGTAACAGAAACTACGCTCTGCTACCAATGTTATATTCTGAAATTGGGGGTGAACTCACGATGATACATTTCAGAACATAAGTATATAAAACATCGGTAGCAAAGCAGAAAAATAATATATATAGAATGGAAAAAAATAAAATAATATAAATTAATATGAATATGAAATAAAAAAACTAGTGAAACAAAATTTACGTTTTAGAAAAGGAAAGCAGAATACAAAGCACAATCTGGGCCCATAGAGACCGCACTTATGTTTCCCATAACAAAATACCACCGCTTGGTCACTTATGATGTTGAGAGGTTGAGAAGTGATATATATATATAATAGTTGTGCGCCTCAAACAAAGAACCATGCGATATTTTATGAAATGAAATATAAGATAGATTAAAAATAAATAAACACACATGAAATATGAAAAAATATATATAATTTTTATTTACGGGAAGTAAAAAATTCATGATTACCTTGTTGTTAACGTGCGTTTTTTTTTTTAGCTTTACCAATTTTATTTTACCTAAAGGATATATATAAAAACGGATCTTTCTTTAATTATATTTTTCAGAACTATTCTATTTGTTTAATATTAATTATTTAATACTCAGAACATTCATACCTTGTTAATATATGTACAGTAATTCAATATCCCATATACCTTTTATTCTGGTGCACCTCATTCAAAAATCAAATCCCATAAAAATTTGCGCTCTATTGATACAAATAGTTAAAATAATTATTCGTTAATGTAAAATGTACAATGTACAAGAAATTCAATTATTTTTAAACCACTTAATAAAAATTAAATATTACGAGTTTTCATATACTTTAGTTCCAATATCTTTCTCGCATTTTTTTTTCAATATCTTTAAACGTTTTAGAAACACTTTTATAAGCGGTAAAAATTTGAACACAAATTTTTAACATAAATACTGTGAATTGTTTAACACTTTTATATTTATTAGTTCATTGTAAAACCGTTTATCTCGGCAGAAAAAATTTTAGAAACATTAATATCCACGAATCACTAACACAAGGTGTCGTGGTCAATCAATTGCAATTTATTGTTTATAGACTTGAAAAAGTTCTCAACCAGTGATTCAAAGGAAAATTGCTACAAGGGCTCCTTGCCCCGTCTCAAGGAAAATGGTTACAATTGCTCCCCACCCGGTCCCTAGAATAAACAAAAATAAACTAACTATACTATCATTTTACGATCAATGACCTTTAAAATTTTTAAACAAAGTATTTATTTTACATATAGGAAATATTAAAGATTATTTCGAGCCTACTCCAGATTTGCTAGAGGCCAAACTTAAAAAATTAGCTGTAGAAAACCAAAATGAGCACCTGCTGCTCAATAAAAAAATAGAGTTTGCGTGAATCAGTAAATTTGTCTAAAGAAGACACTTCAATCTTAGAATCTAAGAAATAAAAAAAGAAAAGAGAAGGGAGGTGGTAACTTTTTTTATTACAATATATATATAAATATAAAATTTATAAATTATTCTACTATATATTATATATATGTATATTATATATATATAGTATAATATATAATAATATATATATATATATATATATAGTATATATTATATATATATATATATATATAATAATATATAGATTTATATCAATATATATATCAGTCTTGGGTTCAAGTTACATTTTTTCAAGTACAATTACTCTAGAATGTTCAAGTACCAATACATTCTCTGTTTTCTGTAACATAACTAAATTTAGGAATGATTTGAAATTTTTGGACACAAATTTCACTGCTCAATTTCGTTACTATATGTTTTTGCAACGACGCCAAACCATACAGTATATTTCTTTTATATTATACTTTAATTATTCTATAACCTTCATCAATGAGCCATACAATAAGAATGTTTCCAAATCGAAATCATATGAAGCCCAAAAATATTAAAAAACAAGTTTTTTTTTTTTTAAAATATTTAAAATGTAAAAATAAATAAATAGGAATTGACCAAACATAATACTTTTTTTTCGTTCTGGTATATTCCTTAAGGACCATATTGCTTTCCACGTACATAATTTAGTATATTTAAATCTTACCTCACCACGTGATCACATACAGCTCAACAGTCCCTACCTAGCCTTACGTACATTCATTTCTTGCACTCATTCTGACACACGCCCTTATATAATATATCATAAATAACTATAATTCCATCTCACCATCATCACCTCATGACTCTATACGGGCACTTATATAATATATATATATTATATATAATATAATAATATATCTATATGATATAGCATCGGCGGGCTAACCAGGCTCTACTTTTTTTAGGCTGGGGTGATTCTTGGATCTGCTATTCCCTTTGATATTTTATCCCCCATTTTTACTTTAAAACAATGGCCACTTTTTTTTACTTTGCAGTTTGCGTGCAATTATTTGCTAATCAACGATCTCTTCACTCGTCTTTCACTTTTTCCTTTTCTAAATCTCTTTTAATAAACAAAGTTTACAAGGTCTCTTTACTTTGTCCGAACTTTTACTTTTTCCGAGTTTATCTTGCTGAGGAGATTATGATTTTTTAAAGAACTACGTTTTTTAGCAACTCTAGTTGCCAGTTTCTGATTAATTTGGATCGTTAAAGATAGCTTCAGCATTCGACTCCCTAGAACAATTTTTTCTACATTTTTTCTCCGTTTAATGAGAATTACTTTGATTTTTTAATGGTTTATATCGTTTTTTAGTTTGATCACCAACTTGATAAGGTGACAGAAGAATCAATCTTTCACCGTTTGGCTTTCGATATTTTTCCAGCTGACAAGCTCTGTTTTAATATTAATGTCTTTTCTAACATTCTTATTTTTGTCGCCTGCGTTTATCATTGCAGAAATAGTTACACACGGCAGGGCTCAAAGGAAAACGTTAACATTTATTTTTCAGTTGCAATTCATTTATCAAATGTTTATCGAAAATATCATATTAGGCTGTGAACTTGGGAAACGTTTTTAGGGGTGTCTCTCCTTATTTAGTAAAAGTACAATTATCATAATAATCATACTTTCCACACCATTTCGAACATATTGAACTTGTAGTTTAACACTTTTTGTCCAAAAATGTCGGATGATAATCTTCTTTACATCTGGGCTTGGGTAATAAACAACCAGGATCCAATTTGTGTTATTTATATTGTTGAGGAATAGAGCACAAAGGTTTTAATGAAGATTTTAACTTTCTACAGAAGTATTTGTCTAAAGAACTTTTTCTTTAATAATGTCTGGGCTTAGCCTATTTAAATTTCCTTTCTAAAAATTAAGGCGATTTTTTGTAAAGATCCAAACAAATATCAGGGGTAACTGAAATTGGAATCTTTTTATCGATACAATTCCCATCTTTATAATGTACTTCTCCATCTAATCTTGCTTTTCCCTAGAGACGTATGTGTTTCAGACATTAGGAATCATATTCATTCTTCTTTGGATAGCAAATTTCAGGCGGAATTGCGGTTGGCATTTCGCAACAATCGTTTATATTTCTTACATTGCACTGTTATTGGTTTCCAAACTATTTTTATTTACGATAGCACGAGAACAATTACCTGGGCTACTTGGCACATTATTTGACGTTTTATCCCTTACTTGAACATTTTGATAGATCGAAGCGAAGACTTGGCAAAAGTTGGCAACGAGATTTTTCGCATTCTTTAGCTATGAATGGAGAATGCCAATCTTTACAGCATTAAGTTTTCATCCACTAACCTAGTTTTTTTCTTTTATTTTTATAAAGAAGTGCACACTCAACCGGTGAACAAATAACATTTTTCTTTAATGGTGGAGAATGTGATTTGCAGCCACAGTTTGAATCAAAATTATTTGAATGCTTATTGTCCAAAATTTCATCTGAAAATTTTCTATAGTTTGGCCCACACAATATGTTTTCACAAGGCTCACACTTTTCTCTTGGTTAATTACACATAAGAACAGATGAAGATGATTGGAAAAGCTTAAGATATTCTTTGATGCGACAATTCTCCTAGTTCAAACGTTCCATTTCATTGTATATATAGTTCAGTTCGTGATAGAGGTAATGAATATTAGCTCTAGGTTCCTAGAAATTATTTTACCATTTTTACGTAAATCC
>JABUQX010026798.1:0-17500 GCA_015478945.1 Trachelipus rathkii | reverse complement strand
TTTCCTTTGTTTTCCTTAAAATTGCTGTCAGTTTTCAAAAAATATATTTATTTATTTATTTTATTGCCCTTTAATTCAAAGTAAGATTATATACGAGCTATACTATATATATATATATATATTATATATCATACTATATATAATATATATATATATTATATATATATATATAATATATATATATATAGTAATATCTATATATATATAATATATATATTATATATTATTATATATATATTAGTGATGCAGCAGATGTTCATTTTTTTCGCATTCCGCGGATGCGGGATGTTTTGATTTTTAACAATCGCGGGTGCGGATGTTGATTTTAACATCCGCGGAAGCGGCTGTTGTTTGAATATATATATTTATACATCCTACGATTAATGTATTATCTTATAAGTCTAGCTTGCGGTCGATAGTATCTCTCACTCATTAGTCTCAGGAAGTATTATATATGCTACAATATAAACGTATTATAAAATAACAATATTAATTATTCGAATACTTTATATACTTATACTAGTTGACTGTCTCATAAATTTTCATACTACTAAACTTCCCTATTCTATATTTAATAGTGTTATTTATTATTAGGTAATAGTTTATACTAATCAATAGATAAAATATTACTGTTCACCTCGCTTCACAACATAATATCACTCTTATATACCCACATCCTTACCGCCTATGAGTAGCTACTATGTATTTCGAGAGTATACTTTACCAGCTACACACTGCTATTAAATAATAATTTCTTCTACCCTACCCGTGACTCTCCGTGACTGCGGTTAATGCAATATGAGATATTAGTTATGTTGTTTTACAGTCGTGTTATATGTCTCTCTCTGACTCCGATAGACCTATTCGCACGCCATTTCATATACCCTAGTAGGGCACGGTTTGTTCTCTGAGAGAAGAAAAATTATTATGGCAATTTTATCTTCCAACTTTTCGTGCTCGCAGAGCATTGCCTGTTTTCTCTATATCTCATATGCGAAATATAGTGAGTGTAGGCCCCAGACGATTGTGCTAAATACTTCTACTCAATTCTCGGAAACACTAGTATGGAAGGCACAGGCCATAGCTTTATTTCTCTTGCAAAAAGTTTACCTATCAAAGTCGTGTTCTCAAAAGCAAGTCTTATGCTTAACTTTTCCCACAACTAATAAGGACATCAATTCTGTATTCTACGAACGTTTTGTCTTGGCTGAAGTTTGTCAATAACTCATGTTGCACACACATCTTTTGGATATGCGCTCGCTCTCCGTGTCATCACTCTATGACTGTAGAACAAGTGTATACCATTTAGAATCTGTATTTATATTTAGTCAGGAGGTGCTGGGTTTACTGTAGATTTTACGTTTTATTTCCTTTTAATGGCTCCCGTGGCGAATTTCAAATATGAACTATCTGGTATATGACACCGTTCTTCAACTTGCAACTCTCAAAGCTCTCACGAGACTGTTAACTTGTTCACATCATTGTGGTTGAGCAGAAAATACTTGCGTTTATAACGGGGTGACTCATATAGGAGTTTACGTAATGCCCTCTTTTCAATACGTAAGTCTATTAACTAGTCACTTAAGATTCCTTCCCACTTTAAATTAATAAAAAAAATATTCACCAAAAGCCTTTATTTCTAGCTCCGCTTATATTTACATATTTTTTCCATTCTCTGAGAGAAGCCCAGTCATTCATTTTCATTTTTTCGAAGAGGATTACTAAAACTGCTTCCTCACGCAGTTGAAGAATTAAATTGGGACTGATTATACGTGCGGAGAAGACAGCAAAGCTGTAGAAGAGGTGCTGATTTTGAGAAGGCACTCCCATAATTTCATAAACTTCTAGTCTCTGATCATCACCAATTTTTTAATGAAACTTTATGCAAGCAGATATGAGTTGGCGATAAGATTACATAAGTTGAGTACTCGGGAGTCCTATTGTTCTTCTCTCATTTTAACAGTGTCTGAGTTCTACGATTCTCCCTCTAGTATCTGGATAGTTTCTTATGTTACTTCCACCCAAAGAATGTGCTTTTCTTAAATTCTAAAAACTCAAGCTTACACACTAAAAATATATCTAGTGTCGTGCGCTCACAGCATCCGCACGGACAAAGACAGCGGATGCGTGACTGCGGTTCATGCTTTAGCACTAACATGGTGTGTGCTTGATGACTCCAGAACACGTGGATGCGGGATGCTTAAACCTTGGCACTCTACCACTAGGTGATATAATAAGCCTTATACTCTAAATGGATGGGATATATGTGACTAATTATGTAGTGATTAACTTTAATTTATTTGTGAAACCTCATTTGATATAAAAATAGCTTATAATATAACAACGTGTGACTAGAAGAATAAACTGGTATTCTTCATTTAAATAATTCATTATCTCATATACTTGCTCGGTTTCGTAGCAAAACTCTCCATCTTCTTCTATATTTATAAATTCCTTACTTATCTAAGACTATAAAGATTATATACTATCAATACCATAGGTAGTTTCATGATAGCTTTCACTCTTAGTTTATATCATACATATTGACATCTCTAATCACCTCCTGCAGAAATGAAAAAGATATAGTTTTGGTCCTGCATCAGGGCACCTTGGTTCTTACCAAGTTAGGTAATTACTATTTTCCTCTACAGGGTAGTGGGTCTCAATAGGGTGAGTGATGAAGCTGAACGCAGTTAGTCAGTTTACTAGCTCGTAAACGAGGAGAATTAACAAAAGGTCAGTAAGAACGATAGAGATGACCACGTAATTCGCAAAGGAAGAGCCCTCTAATCCATCACTATTCCTCCTATTCCATTCTCCTTAACAAGTGTCAGATCAGCTACGTGCGACGAGTCAAAATACTAAAAATCCATTTCTCTCTATGGCTCTCACAAAGTGTATCTGACTCAAAGAGACTCTACGTGGAGGCCGCTATTGTCGTCTAAAAGTAGAGTTCTGATCCCGCTTGGGCCTTAGTCTTACCACGAACCGATTATGCCCAACAAAACTTCGTCCTCAGTAACACCACGAGAGATCAACTCAATTATGCAAATATTTCTTTTCCGTCTTCTGTCTCAGCAATCACATTATTCTTATTCAAATGCGTAACTTTTCACCCATGAGCATTACGTTCTCTTACTGACTCACTCTATCCCTATCACCCTCACTCTCTACGGATTTCCCATACGCCATGTAGCAGCTACTCATTTAGGAAAAAGGATGTCGACAAACACCTGTACACATTCCTTCCTTCCCACCACGAATCCAGCTCAACACTTAGAAATATTATTGGTCTCCACTTCCTCCCTAAATTCCATGCGAACAATAAACACCTCAATCCTTGCTCCAACCTCTCCAAATTTCTTAATGGAACTCCAAATTACCACTAGAGATACTATAAATCTCTGATAACCATTACTCGCGTGCTAGCTCTTGAGTCTATATCCCTCAATTTAAACTCATAAAAATATTACTTACCTCTTATTAATCCAACTCAACGCGTGATTTCGTCCCCCTAAAATCTACGTCACGTTCTGGCCCATCCTCACAAAATACTTTGGTTTTGGTCAATATCTTCTTGCGAACCACCTAACCGACCGCACCATCCTGAGCACTCTTTTGTACGCCATTCTCTTGAACCAAAGACTTCACCTCATTCGATCGATAGACGTAGTAATCATATGGGTACTTTAGCGTTATAGTATATAATTTTAGTATCAGTGAGAAAAAACTATCAAGATTATCTAATATTTAATACTAGTATCATACATGTTATAATTATTAAACTACTAATAATATTACTACTAAATAACACGAGGGATATATCTAGTATAACTACGTATTACTTATCAATACTATGGTAGAGCCTCTATTGAGTATAAATGCCATATTAACTCTTTATATACGATAAGGTAATATATATAAATATATTATATATATAATATTATTTTATATTGTTAGCTCACTCTCAATAGTATTAAATAAATAATATATCATATATACTTGACTATAAATATATACATACTAACATTACTACCATAATAATACCATCTTAATGTACCTCTTTGGAATGTTGAGTATGAAAGATAGAATTATTACTTATGAGCATAAATAGTAATATATATAATATTAATATACCTCATATACTCATGAATCTCTCTACTTATTATTAACTATAGGTTACTCATAATATTTTATTATGATCACATATAACAGTTTATTTAATATATATACTATAATATTATCCTTATATAATCACCTCACCTTTTGCAATAAGTGCCGCCGGTTCTACTTTGTGATATGATAATTTATATTATACATATCATTCTCTCATATATATGACCCATCCACGGCTCCCACCAGGAGAAGCTGGCCCACTTACTAGCTGTTCGTCTCTCTACTATATCTAACTCTACCCATGTGGCTCCGGTGGTTCTCCCTCTTCTCTCTCTCCTCTCCTCTGCTTCCACTCATTATATTTCCTCTAAATTGCTCTACTCACCTAGAAAAATTTGGCATTGGCCGAAAAGATTATTCAGTCAAAAAATCAAATAAAAATCTCAATATTATCAAAAACATCTCCTAATACTACTTAATAGCTCCTCCTACTTCTCAATTATACTATACCACTATTACCTCAAAAATACCATATGTCTAAGTCCAATAGCACATCATCTCGCAGTGTTCTTGAAGATAATTAGAGAATAATAAAGTTCACTGTTAAAAGTAGGGTAGGGAATCACGAATTTAAGCACTTACGTAGATTAACAACTTTTAGTGTCGCTGTGATGACACACGATAATGGACGCGGAAAATTGTACGGGCGAATGTGGTCCCAGTTGTGAAGGAACACATCGAATATATACTGGTGATACTCAGATTGGAGGAGGGTCAGTAAACAACTATACGTAGGCTCGGTCTGTGAGCAAAGCAAGTTCCCACCTCATGCACAAGTGCGTCGCAGTCGTGCAGTGATAGCAGGGGATGAGAGACGAGCTCATAGAAAATGTCTCTCGGTCTTTTATATCTTCGATCCCTCTCTGCTCGCTGAACTGCACATTACCATCTCCCCAAAATCACTCCTCTTGCCACAAACTAAACCCGGGTACAGAACTTGTCGTGAGGATGTCCGATAAATTTATAATCAGTTGATGGGATGCGAACCTTGCGAAGGGGCATCTGAGAATTAAAGGTATCGAGAGCTAAAAATGAGATAGCCCCTTCTGACTAAAAGACACGAGAGGACGGCTCCTATTTGGCTTTAACCTTTAGTAGCTTAACTGTCTCCTATTGGTCATTCATATTCAGATCTGCAGTTTCTCACTCGGTTCCCCCAGTCCTAGTGCAGACTCCACAATACGTGCAGAGCGCGTATTTCTTGAAAAAAGGTCTTAAACCATGAGTAATGCCTGACTTGAGGTACATATCATAATTTCTTATTGACGAGTTTCGAGCAGCCGGGAAGAAATTGGTTGTACAGCGCTGCCTCGACTCTCGATACCGATCTAATAGTGTATATATAGAAATATATAGGAGGAAGCGTCGCCACTTTTATACGTTTGCTTAGGACGCCTCCCTCTTGCCCGGAGTAGGGAGGGCGATGAGGCGACATGCTGAGATGAGTAATTACATAAAAAGTAGTCGTGTCAGGGTGTAAATAGAAATTTCGAGGGAAAAGGGCAATCATATCTTACCAATTTATCATAAGTCGATAAAAAATTGAAAGCATGAGAGGGAGGAATGGGAGAGTTCGGTCAGGAAAGACAGCAGACCGCACCCCACTGCCCCTGTTTAGAGCCGTAGTAAACAGTTCAGTAAATTACCACGGAACTGCGAATGAGACAGGGAATGATGCCTTTAATCAAGGCAGCGGGGTGGCTAGATTTGAGAGAGAGAGAAGAGAGAGAGAGAGAAGAGAGAGAGAGAGAGAGAGAGAAGATGACGAGAGCGACGGCATGGACGAGAGAGAGACGAGAGACCCGAGAGAGAGAGAGACAGAGAGAAATAGCCAAGGTGGATGAAAACTTCATCACAAGCAGAACGGCGGCACTTTTGCAAAAGGTGGTGTAAGGATGTTATAAAACTGGTTGCATCAATGGCCAGTAGGAGGGATTTGAGGTATTCTCTTGCAGAATCGGTGTAGAGCAGATGGTTTATTGGAGTTTGATAAGCGAAGATAACTTGTGCACATAATGT
This sequence comes from Trachelipus rathkii, assembly GCA_015478945.1. Taxonomy (NCBI): domain Eukaryota; kingdom Metazoa; phylum Arthropoda; class Malacostraca; order Isopoda; family Trachelipodidae; genus Trachelipus; species Trachelipus rathkii. The sequence continues at coordinate 11,305 of JABUQX010026798.1, read as the reverse complement.
ATTTCCTTCGAAGAGTATGGCTACCCAGAGGCTCCAGTGAAGATACGGTTCGATCGCCTCGTTTTGGATGGAATCTAACATGTGTAGTAGAGTTGGGGAGGCCTGACCAAATACTACGCAGCCATAGTCCAGCTTCGATCGGATTAGGGAGGTGTGGAGACGTAAAAGGGACTTGCGATCAGCACCCCAAGATTTTGAGGCGAGATGACGTAATAGGTCAAGCACGCGATGACAAGTCGTTTTCAGGAGTTTAATGTGCGGTGCGTATGTTACGTAGTCATCTAGAATGAGTCCTAGAAATTTGACTTGTGAAGTTACAGGAATGGGTGAACCATATAAGGTTACGTTCTGTGGAGGAAGGTGACAGGTTCTTCGACTCCCTTTTTCCTAAATAGTAGGCTACTGCTAAGGTTTTGGTGGGTAAGAAATGGAAGCCATGGGAATTACCCCATTGTGAAATATTCTCAATAGCCAGTTGAAGTTGCCTGTCAAGAAATGGCAACCTAGCACCAGCAATATACAGCGCTAGGTCATCAACATAGAGAAAAATTGACTGTTGCTGTGATAGAAGTAACGATGTCATTGAATCTGAGAGCAAATAATAATTAATACACTTTGAACACTACCAAGAACAAATAGTAATACACTGAGAACACTGCTATGCGGAACAACTTCATCCAGAGTAAAGTGTCATGATAGAACAGAGAAGCACTGAACCTGGATGGATCTGTCTGACAGAAGGAATTTAATAGAGAGAGGGAGTTGGCCTCGGAAACCGAGCAAGTAGAGTTTAAGGAGAACCCCAGTTCTCCCCGTTGTTATAAGCTTTTTCAAGGTCAAATAAGACCAAGAGCCATCCCACCAGTTGAGAAGGCTTCCCGGATGTCATGATCTAGTTTTAATAAGGTATCCAAGGTCGAACGATTCTTGCGGAAACCAAATTGGAAGTTAGAAACCTGGAGACTCTCCAGAACAGGAAGAAGGCGGCCTGAAACCATTTTCTCCATTAATTTACAAGTATGACAGGTCAGTGAAATTGATCATTGGTTGTGCGCTAACTTCGGATTTTTCCCAGGGTTGGGAATCGAAATTACAAAAGCTGTAGTTCAAATAGATGGAAAAGAGGATTCGATCCAGATTGTTATACAGATCCAGCAAGAACGCTGATGCAGGGGGCTAAATATGACGGAGCATTATGTACGAAATTAAGTCTGGGCCAAGAGCACCGTCTTTGCTGTTCGCCAGTGTAGTTTGATGCTCTGCAAGTGTAAAAAGACGGTTATTGATATAATCTTTCCCTTTCGCTGTTGAAAAGTCTGGCGGTGCAGTGATAATTCAATTGTTTCAAGAAATAAAGTACAAATAAAAATTTAATGCCAAATAAATAACTTTAAAGAAAATGTCTACTGTATAAAAATATACTAATATACTAACCTATTAATGATTCTTGACTGTGATATGAATATTTTTCTGTTGTAACTTTCCGGTTACCTAGTTGTGCCTAAAGATTGATTATTGAGGAATAAAGACCAAGTTTATGTGTTTACGTTTGGCAATTAATTCGACGAGATCTCGCCACAGCTGCTTTAAAGATAATCGTGTTCGAGGTGGTGCGGGTCGTTTTGCTTTGTCAGTTTTTTTTTATTCTCCCGGTTAGCTTGTGCATACTCTTGGGACTACCAAGGTGTTGTCTAACGCCTACCTGCGGAAGATCAAGGATAGTAAGCTTCCGCTGCCGTGATGATAACTTGTTGGAAGAAGTTAAAGGCGTTATCAATAGACGGAAACCTCTTATTGAAGGGAGAAAGTTGGATTGTTGTATCCTGATAAAAAAAGCCCACTACGCTCGGTCATAACGCCAGCTGGAATTTGTTTTTTAACATTGGGCGCGGCGCAAGTTCATTTAAGGCTTTTGGGTAATGGTCACTACCGTATAAATAATCAAAGCCTTACCAGGTAAAGCGATCCATAAGAGAATGTGATCAAAATGAAATATCAATGCATAAAGAAGAATGTGTATCTAATCGTTCATATGTAGGGAGTCCTGTGTTAAGGCATCCCAGGGAAAATGGTGTTAGGAGATCAATAAGGATATTTAGATTTAGATGAGGTGACAGAGTCGCCCCGTAACGGGTGACGAAGACTGAAGCCTCACAGTATAACAACCGGAGTAGGGAGCTGCTTAAAAAGGTCGGCTAAGTCAGTCTTAGTAAAGTTCCCTGCTGGGACCCCAAGTAGATCGAACACACAGCGAGATCGATGGACAAATGCATACGTGGTCTAGTTCGAAGAGGGACTGGACAATAAGGGATACTTATAAAAATTCCTGTGCCTCCTCTGTCATTGTAACCTCTTTCTATAGAAGTTGGCGGCGATTTGTATTCCGACGGTTCCTGCAAACATATGCACTTTGGTGTACATATGGTAACTAGTTGAACAAGTTCTTCAAAATTATAGTAGTAGCCACGACAGCTCCATTGAAGGAAGGTGCCCAATTTTTATATCTGGGGTTGGTATGTTCTGCTTTAGAAATTCAGATGTTTTATATTTTAGCGAGTAATCTTTGCCTTGGTGCTTTATCTTTAATTTCTGATTATGGAAATCTTTTCAGGAGTTGGAATGATGGTGGGAGACAGATTAGAGGACAAAGACGTTGGCCTCTTACTCGTTTGGTGAACTCGTCGGGATGGTATGGGACAGAGTTTGTTTCTTAGCAGGAAATGCTCTCCAAGCTATGTAGAGGATAAACAGACTATGCTTCATTGCTGGTCAGTTGAAAGCTAGCACTCGGGGTAGGGCTGTTGGCATTTTTGGCGAGAGATTGGATTGAAGGCTATTTTTTGACTATTTGAATAGTCAGCAATATAGGTAGTGCAGGCAAGCAGGTTACACTAACTGCTCGAGTCTCGCTAAGATTTGAGGGAAGTTCTACTGGAATCGGGGGTGTTCTGCTACAATTGTAGTATAGGATTGCCTTGATCTTGTGGGATATTTGTCTTTGAGCTGGTGTATGACATCTCTCCTGCTCAATTTTTGTATGGTGCATAATTCCAAAACCTCCTGTTCAAACAGGTAAGACGGGCATTTAAGTAAAGAGGCACTGTGGGGTCCTCCACAGATTTTGCAGAGCAGTGTGTTTTCACAGGGAATGCGAAATTCTTTACAGATTGCGCATTTCTCATGCGATTCCCCACAGTATTTTCGGGGATGATCAAACCGCTGGCATTTAAATCAACGTCTGGGTCGGAGAATAAACGTAGAATAAACTGTAGGGTGAAATCCCAATTTTCACTTTAATAGGTGGAAAAGGGATGTTAAAGGTCAGTAGTAAAAGAGGATTTGGGGTGTCAGACGAATCCCGACGTGGGAGAAATCTGTAAACGTTAGTAACAGGAAATCTTTTCTGCTGTAGATTTCTTAGAATGACAACAATATCTTCGTCTTTCTGTTTTAAAGAGTAAATAGGCTAGTGCCTTTGGATGCGTTTCTTATTTCATCAGGAGTGGAAATAAGAGGGATGTTTCCAAGAGAAGTTAAGGATGACAAGATCTTTGATTCCAGGTAGTAGCTTGAACGAGAAGGGACCCATTCCTCATTAACGTGACTGGGGGGGGGGATTTTTCAATTCCTAAACCTTTTTCAAGTTAATCGCTCAGTAAGAGCTTTGGAGGTGGTAGATAGCAATAGGTAATACATCAGGAATGTTGTGTCAGCTGGCAGTCCCGGGTGGGAGCAGGATATGAAGAAAGCAATTGCGAACGACTATGACGGAGGCACCTTTTCAGGGTTTCCACGACCGTTTGAGCACTTGGGATGTCGAGGCCTTCCAGGTGAAATGAAGGGAATCACAGCCTTAATATTCGAAGCGCAATTCAAGAATAAGTTCATTAATCAATGCGAGTTCGGTAATCGTAATATCCATCAAACTCCCGAGGCGAATTAAGAATTTCCATGGTAGATTAAATCAAAGGGTTCCCCCTCATGGGTGTCGAACCCTATGAGGTTTGTGCCCGAAGGACCGAGCTAAGCGGAGGGGAGTCTCTTATTATTGATGTTCCAGAGGGTCAGGAAACAAAATTCCAAAAAACCCCCTGTGGGTGTTAGGATAGGTTGTTGTGCACCGAATCACGAACGGGTGATGGGGTTCACACCCCTTCAGCACAGATGATGCCAGATGCCCCTCCCATAAGGAGGGGTCATCGGCGTTCATCAACCTCTAAAAAAAAAAAAAAAAAAAAAAAAAAAAAAAAAAAAAAAAAAAAAAAAAAATAATTTCTTAATTTTTTTTTTCACAGCATCAAAGATTGTTGTTGTTGTTTAAAGAATACCATAATTTACAAGCTGATCAGTGTATAATAATAATAATAATAATAATAAAAATAAATAATAATAATAATAATAATAAAAATAAATAATAATAATAATAAAAAAAATAATAATAATAATAATAATAATAATAATAATAATAATAATAATAATAATAATAATAATAATAATAATAATAATAATAATAATAATAATTAATAATAATAATAATAATAATAATCTTTCTTTCTTTCTTCACCTAACCTTATTTTCCCAAGATTGGGAGTAAGGAGCGCTACAAGCATCGGAAAAGAAAAGCAGTAGGAGAGTATGACAAATGTCGAAAAGAAAGCCCAGCCTTACCGCCCCCTCTGTACCATTAATTAGTGAAAGCTCGTCACAGACAGAAAATCCACCTCAATGAAGGTTTCAATCCCTTGGGCCCAGGTGGGCCCACAACCATGCCCCCATACAAAACCCCCGCCATTTCTCTCCTATCATGCACCTTTATTCTCGCCTCTGCCCAAACTCCACATTTCTCTCCTTCAGACATTCGTTCACCGCCTCAATCCACTTTCTCTTCGGTCTCCCTGGCCGGTCGGTTTCCCAACACACTTCTTCCACCTTATACATCCGCTTAACCAAACGATTATCATTCATCCTTTCCACGTGACCAAACCATTTCAACATACTTCATTATTCTCTCATTTACCCCCTTTCTTCACACCACACAAAACTCTATCTATACGTTCATTCCTCATTTATTAATTCTTCTCACACCTTACACCACGCCCCTAAGATTTGTCCATCTGAACACATTGAACTTTAAGATCTTATACTTCTTATTTCCAGACCATAGCTCACTACCATACAATAACAACATTAACAACACACCTCATGTAAGACCTACGCAACTCAAGACTTAGTCCCTGTTACATTCACCAACGATTTTAATTGCACCAGCAACCTTCCTGCCATTCACAAACTTTCCTACTACACTCTGCCATTCATCCGTTCCCTTCTCAATCCAACACATACCCTAAATATTTATAAACTCAGACACTTGCTCCAGCTGCTCACATCTAACTAACTTCACTGAGGACTGTCCTCACTCACAACCATTAACCTTACTCTTATTCACGTTTACTTATCCAAACCCCTCCTTTTACATACCCTGCCAAATCCCTACCAATCTTCTCAAACTCTCTCAGATTCGCCACACAGAACCAAATTCATCCGCATATAATGTGTGATGACAGTCCTCACTCACAACCATAACCTTACTCTTATTTCTTACGTTTACTTTCAAAACCCCTCCTTTTTACATACCCTGCCAAAATCTCTCTACCAAATCTTCTCAAACTCTCTCTCTTCAGATTTCACCACACAGAACAAATCATCCGCACTATAATAGGTAGGGCACCCTCCACTTCATCTCCATTCTCCATCACTAACACCATTTCCTGCCATCCCCACCTCGAATTCTTTCAATAACCCCATTCCATATACAAATTGAATAACAAGGAGACATAACACAACCCTGTCTCCACTCCACTATTAATCCAAAACAATCACCATTGACCCACCTTTATTCTTACAATGCTTCACTATCGTCATACATACTTTTGATTCCATTTCAGGAAGCCTTACACCAACACCATATACTCACTAATACCTTGCCATAAAAGGGGGCTTCCCTATTTAACTCTATCATATGCCTGTTGTAAATCTATAAAACCATAATAATAATAATAATAATAATAATAATAATAATAATAATAATAATAATAAAGGAGAAAATAACTACAATTTAAATATGTACAAAATTTTTAATAAATAAAACTAATTTTTTTAAAACATTCACTCCTTGATAACTTTTAAAATTAAAGCTGCAACTGCTTGATCATCATTCCCACACGATTCAATGTCTTTTGATGAAAGTACTTTCACATCCCATCCATCCAACCTCAATAATTTCCTCTTCAACGCCTCGAGACCATTAGTCCTCTCTCCATTATTTAAAGCAGTATTCTTGTCATTAACATCAATGACTATCTTGATGTCCTTATAAGGCAATAAATTATTTAAAACGTGCTTTCCAATATCTGTCGCATTAAAAGGTTCTCCTCTAACGCACGAGTTACAAAACATCATAGAACAATGATTAATATGAGGAACGAGGTACATGAATTGAAAGACTCTAGTTCGACACTGATCGCGTAACCAATTAGCAGCCTTATTCATGCTCTCCATAGCTGGTCTGTATTGGAATTCTTTATGTAGATTCCGGGTGACAAAGTTTTCCTTGGAAATACAAGACAAATTAACATCGAGGGAAGGAAGGAATGCTTTTTGAATTTCCTTTAGCACCAAAAGTCTTGATAAATATCGCGTTTGAGACTTTTCTGTAAATAATATAATATATATATATATATATATATATATATATATAATATATATATAATATATATATATAATATATATATATATATATATATATATATATATATATATATATTATATATATATATATATTTGAGCTCATGTATGGAAGACCCACCAAGGCCCACAGAGAAGCAGCCACACTGGGTTGAATAATCAAATCCATGAGTGGCATCCTGGCTTATACATGTGTTTTAAATGTCACAAAGAAAATTTGGATGACGAAATAAATATTCAGTAAAAAATAAATAAAAGCTAAATAAAAATATGTAATTAAAATTATAAATAGTTAATAATAATGCAATAACAAAATCATATGTTAAAAAGAATATTACAGTTCATTGAAGATAAGAGCGAAAATAGAATTACTGTTTAAAGTGGAGGACAATAGTATAAGATAGGGGATAATATTTTAGGAGTTATGGAAAAATTAAAGTAGTAAATTGAAGATGGAATTGGGGTAAAGTTGGGCGAAAATAATTGAAGATATGGTGTTAAAGATTGAAGGTTTATTGAAGACTCCAAAAAAAAAAATTATATATTATATATATAATATATATTATAATATATATATATATATATAATATATATATATTATATATATATATATATATATATATATATATATATATATACTACTATATATAATATATTATATATATATATATAATATATATATACTTATATATAGATATAAATATATATGTCATATATTATATATATATATATATATATATATATATATATATTATATATATATATATATATATTATATATTATATATATATAAAAAAAAAAAAAATAATATAACTTACAAAAAGTAAAATATGTTATGGAAAAAATAAAATTTTTGAAAACTTTGATTGTTCACATAAAAATGAAATATGTGAAGAAATATATTAAGCAACATTCTAATAAATAATATTAAAGATTGAACGTAATTTAATAAATTTACGATAAATAACAAATTAAAAAAGATTAAAAAAAATATGAGAAGAAAAATTTAAAAAATTTAGAGAAATTTTATGTTTTATGGTTGAGGAAATGAGTGAATGTTATTAATAATATTTGATTTTGTATGTAATAATAGATTGTTCTGTGCAAGGATGTAATTTTGTTTAGTTTTTGTTTATTTTCTATTGAGTAAAAAGAAAAATTAGTTATGTGAAAGAAATAGATTTTTTACAGATTTCAATTTAAATGTTAAAGAAAAAAAAATGTTTGTTGATTTTTTAAAAAAAAGTGTGGAAGATATTGTAGAAGTGTGGGTCAAATGTATGAAAATAAAAAAAAAAAATATATATATAATATATATATATTAGGGATGGGACGGATAGTGAATTAGGTCTTAAAGCTAAAGGAATATAAGGATACTGAATTGTATGCTTACTTTTGCTAGAGAACCCGACGGTGAAAGTCGGATTAAAAGGATTATAAAGGAAGTCTGTTATATAAGAGTAGGGAGGGGTGAATAAATAAAAAAAAAAATTTATAATAGTGGTAATAATAAAGTTTTATAAAGGTCATATTACACACGGTAGGGAAGATCTTTTATAGCCTTTAAAGCAACATAATCAATTAAGTTATTGTATTTATTTTCATTTTATTTATACTTGGAAAAAATCGAAGTTGGTTTTTTAAAAAAAATTTTTTTGGGTTTTTAATGAAAAAGTTATGGAAAGATTTTAATTATATATTTTTTAAGTGTATACAGTTGAGTATGTTAGAATTTAAAATGAAAAAATAAATATTTGTTAAAAAAAGTGAATAGTGCGTTAAATAAGTTTTTGATTATAAATTGGAAAGATTAATAAAAAAAAATAAAAACTCGACCCACACGACATTTGAAAAACTGTTATAATTAGCTGAAGACGAATCATCTTTTTGGACTACAAAGTTCGTGTGGATATTTTGAATATAATAAAAAGTTAATTTATTAGGTAAAACTTACAATAATAAAATGAAATTGATATGGTAAATGTGAATTTAAAAAAAAGTGTAAAAATTTTGTATAACTCCTTACGTGAATGGGGAAAAAATTTTTATTATTTATTAAATTTGGTAAATAAAGAAGTTTTAATTAACTTGCTAATATTTTTAATTTAATAAAAAATTTATAGGTGACGTTAAAATTTCAAATATTAAAATGAATTTATAAATAAAAGAGGAATGATAAAAGATGGAAAACAAAAATTAAAAAAAAAAAAGAGTAGAAAATATCCGACACCTCGTCGTGAGTAATAAAAAAAATTTATATCAAATTGAGTGTAGAATATTATATTTAAGATTAAATTATTATTTTTTTGTGTGATTATGACCTACTATAGGGAAATTGATTTTAAGGAAAAAAAAATAAAAAAGTGTATATTAAGTTGGTTATTCATTCTATATAAATTAAAGTGGAAAAAAGTTGAAAAAAGAAAGAAAGATATAAAGGTTATATAATAAATATATATATATATATAATATATATATATATATATAATTATATATATATATATATATTAATATATATATATATATATCATATATATATATATGGAAAAGTATAAAGATTAGGTGAAAAATGTATTTAAAAAAAAAAAAAATAACCCTAAATATAAACTTTTTATTTTTTTTAATTTATTGTAATTTTTAATAAAAGAAAATAAAAAAAAAATTAATAATTTATTAATTTTAATAAATAAAAATAAAAATATTTTAATACTAATTTAAAAAAAATTAAATTTAAAAATGATAAATAAAAATAAAATTTTTAATAATATAATTTTAAATAATTATTTAAAGAAAAAAAATAATGGAAAAAATTAAAAAATTAAAAAATAAAAATTAAAGTTAAATTAAAATTTGAAAAATTAAAATTGAATATAGTTTAGGTTAGGTCAGGTAGGTAATAAAAAATTAATTTATTATTAGACATTTATCTTTTTTAGTTGGTGTGTGTGTTTGTGTGTGTGTGTGTGTGTGTGTGTGTGTGTGTGTGTTGTGTGTGTGTGTGTGTGTGTGGTGTGGTTGTGTTGTGTGTGTGTGTGTGTGTGTGTGTGGGATGTGTGTGTGTGTGTGTGTTTGTGTGTGTGTGTGTGTGTGAAATGTTGTGTGTGGTTGTGTGTGTGTGTGTGCTGTGTGTGTGTGTGTGTGTGTGTGTGTGATGTGTGTGTGTGGTGGTGTTGTGTGTGTGTGTGTGTGTGTGACTAGTGATAGATACGCTATCACAACCCAACCACAACAATTTGTGTTGTAGTGATGTATGCTATGTGATGTGTGTGTTGCTATAGTGGTAGAAGCTGATACGAGTTCGTTGTGTTAATATCGAAGAAAATACCAACTACACATGGATAAATACAAGCCAAATACAAACGAATAGGCTGTCGTAGAGGAAAGAAAAATATTGTGTGTGGCTAGATAGATGTGCTGCTAGAAGAGAGAATGATAGAGCGTGTCGCTGTAGAGGGAAAGCTGTGATCGATGCTGCAAACCCACAAACGTCGATAAGAGAGAAACACTCCTGCAAACTCGAAACAGCTACGCAACGCGAACAGATCCTACACAGCCACTACAACGGACACCCAGTGGGTGTAGAATATAGGTGAATAATAAACCGGTGTGTGGTGTGTGTGTGTGTTGTGTGATGTGTGTGTGATGTGTGTGTGTGTGGTGTGAGTGTGTTGTGTGTGTGTGTGTGTCTGTGTTGTGTGTGTGTGTGTGTGTGGTGTTGGTGTGATGTGTGTGTGTTGGTGTGTGTGTGTGTGTGTGTGTGTGAGTGTGTGTGTGTGGTTGTGTGTGTGTGTGGTGTGTTTTTTTTTGGCATGTGTGTTATGAAACTGTTGTGTGTGTGTGTGTGTGTGTGACAGAAAGAACACCCACCAACCTACAGAGTCGCAGGTGTGTGCTGTGTGTGTGATAAAACATACAAACAAATGTAGGATGTGGTGTGTGATTAGTTGTGTGTGGGTGAGATGACTGGTGAATAGATGTCGATGTGTGTGGGGGCTGAAATGTGTGAGATGGTGTGTGTGTGTGTGGTGTGTGTGTGTGTGTTGTGTGTGTGGTGTGTGTGGTGTGGTGTGGTTGTGTGTGGGAAAGGGAGATCGATAGAGATGTGAGTGTTAATATAGTGACTATGTGTGGGATTGGTGTGGTTGTGTGCATGTGTGTGTGTGTGTTGTGATGTGTGTGTGTGGTGTTGTGTGTGCTATAATGTGTGTTGTGTGGTGTGTGGTGTGTGTGTGTGTGTGTGTTTGTGCTTGTTGGTGTGTGTGTGTGTGATTGTGTGTGTCGTGTGTGTGTGTGTGTGTGTAGTGTGAATGTGTGTGTGGTGTGTTGTGTTGTGTGTGTGTGTGTGTGTGCCGAGTCGTTGTTGTGTGTGTATGCACTTACCTCCACTCATTTCTTGTGCTCAAGACCATCGAAGTGTGTAGTGTGTAAGCTGGTGTGTGTTGTGTGTTGAATAATATGTGTCCGTCGTTGCTGTGTGTTTGTGTGTACTGTGTGTGTGTGTGGTGTGTGTGTGTGTTGTGCGTGCGTGCGTGCGTGCGTGCGTGCGTGATCTTCTCTTTTT
>JABUQX010026797.1:20000-25740 GCA_015478945.1 Trachelipus rathkii | reverse complement strand
CACGCTACGTTAGAACCAGGTGAACCAATATTCGGAAGAACAGAAGAAATGTTCGGTGATGAAGAACAAGCAATAGCATTACCAGTATCACAACCGGTAGATGTACCTACACGTAGAACTAGAGGTAAAGAAAAAGATTTGTCCTATAGACCGAAACATCAGTATACTATGATAGAAAGATCACCTGTTCAGACGAGACAGTCAACATCTCGAACCGAAAGAATGGATCATACAGCACCAGAATTGCCAGAAAAGCCACCAGATTTACCTCCAAGAACTCCAGGAAAATATACCTCCAAGAAGACAGCCTGATATACCTACAAAGAAGGTCAGATTCAAGAATATAAGAAAAGTCACATTTAGTGATAAGGACAGTAAAAGCTAGTTCATTACTATCTCTATTGCTAAAAGTGAAAAGAAAAGAAACTTTAAAAGAAAGATGTAGAATTTTTATTTTGTATGTACATATTGATTAATATATGTGTAATAATAAATTTTCAATAAAAATATTGTCCTATTGATTTTCTTTTATTTACTAGTAACCTTTAATTTTAAGTTAGTAATACGGGTACTTGATTAAACACAAAGATACCTGAACTTTATAATTTTATTCATTTATTTAATTTTAAGTATGTTTTCAACAAAATAGGTCTAACCAGCAGTTTAAGAATTTTATTTTTTTGCTTGTAACTAAAATCATTTCTAGCATAGATGGAAGTCGATAACTTTACAACGCCAAGAAGATTGTCGGATCTTGCCGCTATCAAAGTTGGAGTATTGACGATTGTCACCAACAGTTCTAAGATGATACTAAGACGAAACTTGGAACGCGAATGGCGTCAGGAAAAGGCATCAAGAGAAATCTATGAAACAGAATTTGATACAATGCACAGAATACAGACTAGGAAGCAAACGGTGATATCTAGTCAGGTCAGTCTATTATTGCCAATCTAAGATATTGCAAGAACTTGTCCAATTATGGGTAAAGATATTGATAACGAAACTAATTGACTGGGTTACTACCCGAGTCCAATATCGTATTCCAATGGAAATAGGTGACATAATAGGTATGTTTGATCAAGATTGTTTTGATCACCTAGGAATGATTAAAGAATAGTGAAATATTTACCAGAATTAAAGACATTTAAGAAATAACAATGAAGATTTCGCAAGAGTACAAGTATATTTAGATGATTATGTACCAGGTGAATACAACGGACATAATAGCAGATTTTTACTAGAAGATTGTTTGTCAAATGGTAACGAGAATAAACTTAGCAAGATAGTTCAAGAACTGAATGAAATTCAAGAATGGGAAGAGTTGGAAATCATTGCACAAGCCATAATGAGGAAGAACAGAAACATAATTAGATCCATTAGACCAATTTATACTAACACTAAGACCGTATACGAAATCTCTAACATGCTAACTAAAGCTGATAGACAAAGAAATGTATTATATTCATTAAGAAATGGCGATGAAATGACAGCACATTTATCAATTTTGCTCGAATATCCATTTCAAAGCTTATTTTGCACAGAATGTGCACATATAGTGAGAAAACTAGTTTATCTAGGAGGTTTTAGTGATATTTTAGAGGTAATTTTAGAGAAAATAACTTTAGAAGAAAGTTACCCTGTAAATTATAGAGAACTTTTAACAAAATTTTGGAATAACATAGATTCAGTAACACGACGAAGTATGGGAAAAAGAATAGCCCCAAGAATTTTGTATAAATTATTAAAGCTTAGAAGCATTCATTCAAAAGAAGGTATAGAACACACGATGATCAAAGATATAGTAAATGGAATAGATTTCATCAACAACAGAGAATTATTGATGACAATGTGTGTTCAAGCATGGACAATCGACGTGTTTGACATACCAATGAAGCTAACTTATTACATGAGTGAAACAGATGTATTGAAGCTGAAATATGAACTGTTACCTTCATCATATGCAAACACCAGAGATCTAATAGGAATATGGCTACGGCAGTATAAAAGAAACAACATTAAAACAATATTCAAGTTCTTAGGCGAACAACTAGTAGGAACAACAATTTCTTACAGCTACAGATCACAATATTTTTTGAATACATTACCAGTGAGATGGAATTTAACATGGCAAGGAAGAGAATATACTGCTACCACTAGATTGTCACACACTGAAAGTTTCTCAATAAGAGGAAGACTTTAACCTTACAATTGATTGATTAGTAACGCAATTGATTTAAAGTTTTGAAATTTTGAACATTTTACCAAAGATTTTATATTTTTAATTTTGATTAATGTTTAAATAATATTTAACTATTATTTAACTAATATTTTAATTAATATAGAAAATAAGTGTTTACTTAATAATAGTTTACTTAATATTAATGGTTATATATACATTTAATATACCCCAAATATAAATTTTTGTTTGACCAAAGTTAATAAAATATTAGTTTCAAATCCCAAGATTTTTTTTGAAATTTTTTTTAGATTTTCAATTTAATTTTTATTTTCAATTTTTGATTCTATATGACTCTTTTAACAGTAAATACATAGTACTTATTCTATATCATTTACTTTTACATAGTAATTGACATTACATTTGTTCAAACACTTACGAATTTTATGTACTTTTAACATTTTCAAACATTATTTTTTTTTAAACTTTACAAATTATTTGTATCATTTCCAAAACATTACATTCTATAACCTACCCACAATTAATATACTTTTAGATTTTTTATGAATTGCCATACTGCATCTTTCCAGCTACTGGCAATTGGGATAACACTGAGAGATACAATTGGAAATGAGACAAAAAGGAAGACCTTGCAAACGATTATCAAACGAGGAATTCATGATGATTTTGCATCAAATGCATCAGATGTTTCCATACTCAGTATCGATCAATATACTGAGCGATCGACCAATTAATGGAATTGTACAATACATACCAGCATAGAAGGTTTAATAATTTGTATTAACTCATTTTACATAGCTTACTAGTTCAAACTTAGAAATTTTTTTGATTTTTCAAAAAAAATTTTTAATTTAACTACTTATTTCAAGTGTAAAAATTTTGTTCAAAATTTTTAACAATATGACGAGTGATTCGGAAAATGGTGTGGCGTTTTGCTTAATAGTACAAAATACTCAGAAGGATATGGAAATCATATAGAAACAATTAAATAATGGTAGTTAATGATATTTGTAATTATTTGGAAAAACACAGATTATGAATACCAAATATTTCAATAATATTCTCACGATATTAATAATTTTCCCAAGGGTTTTTTCCACTTGCGCAATAGTATTTTCATAATAAATTTTTCTTTTTAAAAGTTAGTATGTTAGTTAATATAACAGCCGACCTTTCCTGTTAATAAATCTCTAATACATTTTCGATAAACATGTGACGGGTATAAAAGAAGGATCAGAGCTAGAGCTCATTGTCCGACAACCTCAACTACTATACGAAAAAAACAGTTCATTCTATCAGTGAAATGACGAATTAAAGTATAGAAAATTTTCCGCTGATAAGCCATACTGCGATAAATCTTTAATTGATAAAATTAACAGAAAATTTTTCGAAATAAAATTAACTTGCGAGAATTTCGAAATATATGTAACTTGAAGATTACTTGAAATCTTGAAAATTGCCACCAGGGGAAAATAAAATTAACTTAGAAAATTTTTGAAATAAGAAACTCGCTTGAAAATTGCCAAAAATAAAAATAACTTAAAGAAATTTCTGAAATTATATTGTGTAGAAAGGTTTTCAATTTAAATTCACTTCCCCCGGTGTGGGGAAATATAAAAATAACGAAAAATTTCAAAAGAAACTTAAATTTCGAGATAATTTTAAAACTCAGAAAAAATTTTGAAGCATTTTAAATCTGACTAACATTTGAACTTCGAAACTTGTTCATACTTTGACTCTTATAAATTTTATAAAGATTTTTATTTTTAACCGAAATTTAGGTTTTTGACTTCAACGCGATTACAAAATTAATTTTTAGACCAATTTTAAAATTATTTTTTTTGTTTGTTTAAAAAAGAAAATTAAAATATTACTTTAAAATAATTTAAATTTTTAACAATATTAACTTTACATATTTTTAGTAATGTAAGTAGACGATGCAGTTTGATTTTTATTATTGTTTGAAAACTTTAAGAAGTTTATAGTTTTTATTTTTCCAAATTTTTGAAATTGGTTCACCTAAAACTTTTTGAGATTTAAATATTAATATTTATTTTTATTGATAAGAAAATTTTATTGTTTGTTATAAATCTCGAAGCCATTTTAGTTTCAAAACAAATTAACTTAGAAATGGCTTAATAATAATAATAATAAAAATAACAATAATAATAATAATATAATAAAAATAATATTAATAATATTATTATTAATAACTAATAATATTATTAATAATAATATTAATAATAATAAATCAAAAATAATATTAATAATAATATAATAATAATAATAATGACAATTAATAATAATATTAATAAATAAAAATAATATTAATAATAATATTAATAATAATAATAATAATATTAATAATAATATTAATAATAATAATAAAAAGAATAAATAAACAATAATAATAATTAATAATAATAATAGTAATAATATTAATAATATAATATATTAATAAATAATATTAATAATATAATAATAATGGTAATAATAATAATAAATAATAATAATAATAATAATAATATTATTATTAATAATAATAATGGAAGAAAGGAAATTCCCTTGTCTCACGAAAAACGATTCTAGACATTAGTAATACGTCATTTTAGCATCACAGGATATTCATACCTACGTGAGAAAAATATATTTAATCACATAAACTTACATGACTATGTGTGAACCAGGCAACTGGAGCGTAAAAGATATATATTTTACGTGTGTACCAGGAACACACAAATTATGTACATTTATGTGTAACGCGAAACTAAAAAGTGCATATATTTTTTTTTTTCACGCCTCCATATATAATATATATATATATTAACATATAACATACCTGAGAAAAACATTTGTGAATATATATATACATATATGATATATATATATATATATGTTTGATGCTGAATATATATATATAAAAATAATATATATATATATATATATATATATATATAGATATATATATATATATATATATATATATATATATATATATATAGATAGCAGTGAAATTTAAAACAATATATAATATAATATATATATATATATGATATGTATATATATATGTTTGGTAACAAATATATATATATATAGAAATATATATATATCAGTGAATTTTTAAATTACAGAAAGACTTTTAAAGTACGAGTCTGGGCTTCTCCCTTTTAAATGAACTTAAATGTTTAGTTTAAATTTAATGAACTCATTGCTTAACATAACCTAACTGAATAAATAAATATATTAACATTTGTTGAGAAACTTTTTGAGGCCAGTATATAAATATATATCTATATATATAATTTTTTGAACATTTCTGACATTTATTAACATTCTGGAAGTGCTAATGAACTTAATTCCTTAACTTCATAAATTACGACATTTATTTATTTATGTAAATATAGAACTATAAGAATAAAGAATTAAAACTGAATAAAGTTTCATATACATTTCTTCAAGAAGTATTACCCGCAAGGAATACCTATGAGCGTGATAGGTATTTTTATTCATAATAGAGGCTGCAGTTTTAGCTAAAACCGCTAT
>JABUQX010026797.1:12500-17500 GCA_015478945.1 Trachelipus rathkii | reverse complement strand
TCATACCATAATAATATAACCTTAATATATATATATATATATATAACCTTTGCTCTTTAATAATATATATATACATATGTAATATTGTAATATAACTTAACTATGTATATGTATATAATAGCAATAATAATAATGTGTAATATATAGTATATTATATATAATATATATATGTAATATAGCCAATATCTTCCAATAATAATAGCACTGCCAATAACAACATAGCCAGCCAACCAACCTTGCCCAACCCAACATCTTACACTAACAGCATATGTAATACCCAATAATAGCATAGTACTATATAATAACCATATATGTATATGTAATAATATAATAACTTGTACCAATAATGTAACATAATATAATAATAATAATATGTAATAATATGTAATAATAATAATGCATATGAAATATATCATTAACAACAATAATAACGCGAAACGCAGCTGTAACAACAACAACTTGCCAGCAGCCGCATATAATATGTAATAATATGTAGCAACAATAATATATGTAATAGCCAGCATGTATGTATAAAATAATATATATATATATCATGTGTACCTTAACCATAGCAATAATAACGTATACATATAATAGCATAATAACTTACATAGCAAGAAGAGCAACATAAGAATAACATCAACCATAACGATATCAAAAATTAACCATCGCATATATAATATATGTATAATATATATAATAATAGTAACATATATATAATAATATATATATGTAATATGTTATCAGCTCTTTCTTTCTATATATCTTGCTGCCTCATCTTAACAACTATCTGCGCCAGTATGTACCAGCACAACCCAACCATATTGTAGTAATATGCCAGCCAACCTTATATATAGTAATATATATCATATATATCATATCATATATATATAAATATTATAATAATATATAATATATACATATATAATAATAATATATATATAACAATAATAATATTATATATATATATAATATAACATATATATATATATAATAATAATATGTATATATATATATATATATATATAATATATAATATATATGCTATATATCAATGTGCATTTGTAAAAATAACTTAATAATATATATATATATATATATATATATAATATTAATATATATATATATGTATAATAATATAATAATAACTTAGTATATATATACATATATATATAATATATGTATAATAATATAATAACTTAATATATATGTAAATATATAGCGCCATACGCTATATAATAATAATATATCTTACTAAATTCATGGCTATCACTGCCAACAACAACAACCAATAATATAATATCTAATACATATATATAGTAACCTTAATATATATATAATAATAACTTGCTGCTCTATATATATATATATAATATATATATATATAAAGATATATAAAAAGATTATATTTATATAATAAAAATTATATAAAAAATTTATAAATAGTAGTTTTGACTAAAATAGTCATTTCCAGTAGCGATTTTTGTTTGTCAATTTTTTACTGGAAAATTATTGGTCACGTGATCAACTTTATCAATACGATTTTTATTATTTTTAAATAAAACAAAATATAAGTTTATATATTATATTTTGATATATATATATATATATATATATATATATATATATATATATATATATATAAAAATAAAAAGAAAAAAAAAAATTTTTATTCTCTGCTCTTTCTTTCTCTCATACTATATATATATATATATATATAACCTTGCCAACACAGTGTTAGCGTGTTGGGAGACCAGGGCCATATTTGCAATTCTGAGCCGCTAAAAAATTTTGGTATATATCAAATTAATAATATATAAAGTGCAGAGAGGTTAGGTTAATTTTATATAATTCGTCGCTGCAGGAACAAATTTCGTAAGTCCAATAGTTAAAACTAAACTTGAAATCATCAAAGAGAAGGGAAATGCAACATTCTCGAATTTCAGCTGATTTTTGAAGAATGTATAAGAACATCTGTATCTGAACTGAGTATTGAAATTGCTGTACCAAAAATTAACAAATTCAAAAATACAGACCAACATTCCTTCTTCGACCCACCACACAGACTTTGTTATACTTACACCATTTTATACCATTTTGGATGATTTAATATCAGCATTGGGAGAGAGGTTTTAAAAATTTCCTTGCAATTTGATACCGAACAGGTGGCAATGTGCCATATGAAAGGAAGATAAAATGTCTGTGTATTTTACAAGGAAGATCTCGAAACCCAAATGAAGATTTAGTAAAGCAGAATGGGATTTATGGAAAATGGCATCACAGCACAGGTCGTTCAAAAACCGCAATAGATGGACTAGTTTCTTGTTCTCAGTCACAATTTCCAAATATTTACATCTTGTTGCAAATATTGGCAATTTTACGTGTTTAATCTTCAGTAGAAAGAAGCATTTCAACATTAAGACTTCTGAAAACCTACTTGAGAAACACTATTGGAGATGAAAGGCTTATTGGACTTGCCCCCTCTACATACATCAAGGAAATATTGAAATAAAAATTGAAGATGCTATCTCGGACGTCGCTCACACTCATGTCAGGCGATTAAATTTAACAATTTTGGTAAGATGATTTTATTAATTCATATAAATTCTTCCATTTTTTCTTAGGAATTATTTTGTCCTTCCCTTTTATATATATATATATATATATATATATATATATATAACTATGCTACTCTGCTTATATATATATATATATATATATATAGCATAACAACTTCTTCTTCTTCAGCCCACCTTAATATATATATAAATATATATATATAGTACGATTTTGTTTATTTGAGAAAGGATTTTCTGGATGCATACTATATATATATATATATATATATATATATATATATAATTGTTTTGAATATATAGAAATAAGAGAAACATATAGCAATACATATAAAAACAACTTAATATATAATATATGTATATATATATATGCTTTATATATATATATATATATATATAAAGATTGGGTTTTCAATTACAATATTCAAAGGGGAATTATAAATAATAATTTTACAACAAAGAATCGTTTCGTGACGACTCTTGAAAAATCAAAATTTCACGTTTATTTGTCAAAGTTTTCTAATTTAATATTTATTTATTACTTTTAACTTTCTTTTTCTTTTCCGTTTTTTTTTTTTTACTTTTATATATATATATATTTTTTTTTTCTTTTTTACAAAAAACTTTTTGTAATTTAAAAGGAAAGTTCCCTATGATATATTGACCAATCTTTAATATAAATCACGATTTTTTGTTGACAAAATTTCGAGTATCTAGAAAGTTTCGACTGACCATTAAATACATTATATATTTAAATTTTAATATTAATAAAAAATGTTTTTTATTTTTTATTAACGATGCAATACTATTATAAATACTAACTTTAATTTTTGTGGACTATATTTTTAAATGACAATTTTAGTTTTTAAATTATGATTCACATTTATTTTCCTATTTTCGATTTAGCATTTTTGCTTATTTTTACTTTTATCTTTGTTTTTTCCAATTTGAGGTTTTACTTTTTTGGTTTAAATTCGCAAACTTTATTAATAATATTTTTTCCGACTTGACGTTTTACTTTTTTGGTTTAAATTCGCAAACTCTATAAATAAGATTTTTTCATTCAAAGTGTTCGAGTTTATTGTTTGTATGTGTAAAAAAAAACAAATCAGTCTACATGGCGTTGTTTTTCTATGAATGTTGACAATTTAAACTTTTATTTCTTCACCAAAAAAAAAGAGTAAAAAGAAAAGAAAAGATCAAAAAACTCGTAGATTCTCCAATCCTACACATTAAAACTGGACTCCTAATTTTAAGTCGAAGCAAAATAAAGCGATCCTGAAAGATGTCTAGCGCGAATGTTACAAGTTTTACAATAGAAGCAAACTTGCAACAATCGTGGGCTAGACGGATTAGTTCAGGGTATTTACGGTTCAATATCATAAAAAATACCATGCCTTTTTGGCACAATGTAGGGATAGTGGATCCACGATCAGATTCAAGTAACTCTGCTGGAGCAATCAAAAAAGAAGAGACTAAGTTCGTACATAATGTTAAGATATTTATCAAAAAATTGAATAATAAAGGGATCAAAACTGAAGTACTTTTCGAAATAGGAGAAGGGTTACCCACATGGTCGTTAGTGGGAATTCCTATCGGTTTGTCCAGAAGGCTTGACATAATTAATTACCTACGTAGAATTTTCCTAAGAACACTTCTAAAGAAGGAAGATTTTTCATATTTTTCTGCTCAGAGAACAATAAACAAAAAAATCTCTAAGCCCTACCGGAATTTAGCATGTCACTTCCTTGAGTGAGGATGTCAAGAAGGAAATTGAACCCGTCTAAAGGATGGTCTCGCAAAATTTTAATGCTACTTTATTACTGCATTTTTAAAAACGACTCTTGTAGAACTCTTTACTGTTGGAACTCGGGTAATACAAACGAAAGGGGACAGAGTTCTGTTGAGCGAGCTGTAAATTAATAAGAATAAGTCCCGTCAATTGTGATCGCTCCTTTTTATACTCAACGGAAAAGATGCTAAAGCGGTTGACAGCGAGTGATTACTCAAAAAACATTAATTTTAATTACTGATGTTAAAATTATGAATTTATTATTAAAAGATAGCAAATTTAAAACTATACATTACATAAATTATTTATTGAATAAATCAATATGGATTTGCTGTGAAAATTACTGAAAGTTTATAATGGCAGCCTTTAGCAACTCAGTTCTTGCTATTAACGAGTGGGTTTCATTCCCATATGGAATTATATAATAAATGGAACTTTTTAATTAAAGATAATTATCAATTTAAACAACGATTAACATGTTCAGTATTTTTTTCTGATTATTTTGATATAAAAATTGAATTCATAGAACAACCATAAACCATAGTATGTTGAAGTTTTAATATAGAAAAAACAAGGGGTCAAATGACCCAAAAATCTTGACCTTTCAATTCAAAGAGGTCAAAGATATTTAT
>JABUQX010026797.1:0-2500 GCA_015478945.1 Trachelipus rathkii | reverse complement strand
GAAATTACAGATACTGAAATGAAATCAATGGAATTTTTGTCAAAAATTTTGAAGCCATGGGCCACAATTCACGAAAACTGTGGATGGGAACACACTTATTGCAGAATTGCTGGAAATTTCATTCCCAAGGATCAACTTCTAACATGTAAAAGATGCCCCGCATGGTACGCGAAAGAAAATGAAAATCATATAGTAAAATACATTAAAAAATCCCACAATTTAAGATAGATAGATTAAGGCCAGAAAAATGGAACCTATTTATGACCCAAAATTGAAAAACCAACCGCTTACCGGAAGAATGAGCATCAGCAATCATGCTAAAAATAAAAATTAAAAAGACTCTAATACATCTAGTCACCAAATCATTCATAGCTGATTCAGGAAAGAAGAAGAATCAGGATTCAGAAGAAGATGATAATATGTTTCACTCCAGAATTCGCTCTTTAAGAAGAAAATTTTTAAGAGATGGCAAAGGTTTAGATCAAAATGAAGAAAGAAAAGAAAGGTGGTGGATTAAAGAAAATATTTTTCCAAGCCCGATAAAAGAAGATACTTTAGTAGTATCAAGCCTTTTTGGTGTAGAAATTCAGACACCTAAGAGAGATGTCACTATTTCATATCAATATTTTTAACTCCAACTAAACAGGTAAAAATGAGGTTAGAGTCATAGCCTTCTTAGATTTGGGGAGCACTACTGTTGGATCTCATTGGATAAATTTGAAAGAAATAGAAAAGAAGGAAATTTAAACTACCTCTTAAAGCGGCCAATATTATAGATACAGGTATAGGAACGGCAATGACTCATCCATAGGAGAAGTGATTACTTTAGGGACTTCACAAAGCAATATTTATCAGTCACATTCTTTGTGTGCAAAACTGAAAGTACAGGAGCTCTGATGGTATTTATTGGGCACAAGTCTTCTTAGCTTCAAATTCCTATTACCATTGATCTTTTTCATTTAAAATTAAACCTCAAAGAAGATCCAAATATTAGTATCAAAATCTTTGCCAAACAAGAAAGCTACTTCATAATGAATCAAGAAAAGGACCACCTACTTTGAAGGTATGGTAAGTTCTAGTTCTAAGGGTAATTTCAATGATAATTTCCATGTAAATACTAAATTTAATTTAAGTTACAATTATAATAGTTTTACTTTTGTAAATAAAGAAGGCTCCTATAATGAGTCTACTATAGCAGAAGGAAATAAAAATAATGTTATTCTTACTAAAAGCCAGCCAAATACACAATTTGCTTCAGAATTCCACAATGATGGATCAAATGAACCAAACCATAAAATAGAAAAAGAAAACTTTGAAACATTTTTAAGATGAAATGAATCCTCGACTTCAAAAATAGAAGAGGAACATTTAATAGCAGATTAAGAAGTAGAAGTACATTTGTTATTATAAATATTATACATATTTTACATATTTTAACATTTTTATTATTTATGCGTTCGTTTACAATTCGGAAAATTATTTTTTACCCCCAAGGGTCCGTCTATATTTTCTAAACAAAAATCATAAAAAAATGAAAATCTATAATTTTAATTTTTATTTTGTATATTTAAATTTTTTTTATTATTTTTACTTTAAAAAAAAATCAGAAAAAACAAAAAAATTATTATTTTTTTGTTTTAGATTTAAATAATAAAAATACTTTCAGAATGTAATTATTTTTACGCTATATAATCAAGAATTATTTTTACGCTATATATTCAATAATTTTAATATTACTTTTACGTTATTTAATCAAGAATTTTAACCTTTTAATATTAATTTTTGAATTAGAATTAATCTTATACACAGCTAACAACTCATAATCGGAATTACAATTATTTTTATATTATTTTTCTTTTAAATAAGATAAGAGTTATTTCCAGTCAATACTAACTATTTGATTGTTTTATTTACAGTACTGGCCAATTTATTATGAATTTTTTAAAAATTTGCTTTTTTTGAATAAAAAGGTTATGAAATTTAATTTATTTCAATTTTTTTGAATTTATTTTAATACATCAGGACAATATAAATATTTTAGTACTTGGTTTGGGCACCTTTGGCACCTGGAAGTGCTTTAACGCGACTGGGCATGCCAGTAATTAAAGTTCTGCACAAATTTCGGATTCTTTCGGAATGAAATCAAACCTGAATAAGACGTTCTATGAGTTTTACTTTGGTCGTAATTGGAACATCGTGTATTTCATCTTTCAACACGGACCACAAACTCTCAATAGGGTTCATGTCAGGTGAATTTCCAGGCCATGGAAGTACCTCTACGCCATTCTGTGCGAACCATCTCTTTACTGACTTTGCTGAATGACACGGGGCGGAGTCCTGTTGAAAAATCCAAGGTCTATCGCCAAACCAATCCCTTGTTTGAGGTAGTAAACGAGTTTGTAGTACATTTATATACTTATGCTGGTCCATGGTGCCTTCAACAATCATCAATCGACTTGGGCCATGAACAGAAATGGCACCCCACACCATGATTTTCTGT
>JABUQX010026796.1:50000-52500 GCA_015478945.1 Trachelipus rathkii | reverse complement strand
TTTACTGCTTTAGGGTTAATAAAGTGCATATTTAATGGCCCTGAAGCAGTAAAGCAATAGCGCATGGCCTGATGTGAGGGAGTTGGGGTAGGGTTTTGAGCTTTAGGATTAATAAAGTACATATATTCAATTAAAAAAATTAATTATTATTTTAAGTAAAAACATAAAATGTTTAATAATGAAATAAATTTTCTGAAAATAAATATATTTTTAAAACAAATTATAAACTTTAAACAAAATAAAACGGGAAATAATAAAACTAATGAAATAAATATAAACGTTAAACAAAAAAAATATAATTGTTTAAGTTTGAAAACGAAAATTTGAAAAAATAAATGCTTTAGGTTAAAAGAAAATGATGTACTCAAAATATTATAATTAGTTTTTAAAGTTAGTAAAGAAATTAAATATATAAATGTAACTGTTTGAAAGGAAAATAGAGAAAACAAATTAATATTAAAGTCATAATTTAAAGGAAAATACATTTATTTATTACTAAGCTAAAAGTATACGGTTGAAGCGTAGAAAACGGAATTCATTGCATTATATTATAGAATAACGTCGCAACTAAAATTCAATGCAAGAATATTAAGGCGTTAGCGGGTCAATAATGCGCCTGTTAGCGTACGCGTCGGTTTCGCACAGGGTCGCGCCTGTTCGCGCCTGTAGGTGTTCGCGCTCACGCACGCGTGGGGCCCTTACGAAACCCGTTAAACAAAATAGGACTGACTATGGTGACTACTACTACTACCACTGTTAGAAGGTTGAAACCACTGTATTCGATCTCAACATTCATCATTGATGTAACATAAATCATGCAAGTCAAAAGGAAGTTTTGATTTCAAGCACAGCATTACTCTGTCTCGGTCCATTCTGACTCGTTCCGGCTCCACTTCGACTCCCGACTCTTGGCAGTTATAAGAATTAAGAATTAAAATATAACTGTTACGGAAAAAGTTATCCTTTGCAGAAAAGAAAACGAAAACAAATAATTTTGGAATAGGGCTAGCCCTATTCGTATATATATATATAACAGTCCGAACCCCCAAAATTTTCCCTTTGCATCAAAAGGTCCGAACTCTAAAAGCTTAGCCCTTCGCCTCACATCAAAAGTTTAACATTATACAATGATATAGCCAAAAGCAACTTGGCGGGGGCTGCAGAGGTATACCAAGTTTAAAAGGGATACGATGAGGTGACACCACCAGCAATAAAAATACCAAGTTTCAAAGGGATACAACCTGTCTAACACACCCTGAAATGATGGATAATTTACTACTTTAAGAGGAGGAGCAGCCAACTGTGGAGGCTGCATCCATAAGTAACCTCGTCTACGACGAGGTGACATCATCATCTGTTAGTACACCAAGTGGGAAGGAGATACGATCTCTCTAGCACATCCAAAAGGAACTTAAAATTAACAACTTTAAGATGGGGCAGCCCCCTGCGGAGGTTGCATCCTTACGCAAACTAGTCTACGAGAGGTGACACCTCTACCTATAAGTATACCAAGTTTCTGGGGATGCGACCTATCTAACACCCACTAAAGGAGGGGCTGGAAATAACATCTTTAGGGTTGGGCTGCAATCCTCTACGGGCAAACCAGAGATACTCAACCTCTTCTATAACGGGGTTACATTATCAAAAGTGGGGGTACCAAGTTTCAAGAGGATACGATCTCTCTAACCTCACTGAAAGGGAGGGATTAATTTATTATAAGACACAGATCAAAACCCATCCACTACTATTTAAGGCATTGTCTTCCATATCATCCAGTGGATTGAAAGAACTTGTAATTAGATAAACGTATACTGAAAAGATATCGTCAAGTTTCTTTGTTTTTACCAATGGTAAAACGATTGGACGGTAATCTTCGGAGCTTTAAATATTTCGTACATTTGCAACTATTGATGACGATAACACTCCAATTTCAGACCAAGAAGCTTCATTAATTTAATGTCTTTTCTTTTTCTAACATTCTGTTTAAAACTTTGCACTTCACAGCTACATAGCTCTGTACTGGTATCATTGAACAATGAAGAGAACGTCTTTCAAATAAAGGAAACTACTGACTTTATTTATAATAGCTAGTTGGTTGGTACACCTATCGATACACGACTATCACAATATATATATATATATATATATATATATATATATATATATATATTATATATATATATATATGTATGTTATATATATATTTATTTTATATAATATATATATATATATATATATATATATATATATATTATATATATATATTTATATATATATATATATATAATATATATATATATATATATATATATTATAAACCGTTATTACAGTTTTTATTTAAAATAACCGACGCGTGCCCTCACAGGCGCAATATTGACGCGCTAACGCATAAATATCCTCACATTAAATTGTATTTTGTTTTTAATTGTATTTTACAGTTTATTTGTTTGTTTTTAACAAATAGCATATTATTTTACTTTTAATTTGCTTTTTTTATTAT
>JABUQX010026796.1:0-42500 GCA_015478945.1 Trachelipus rathkii | reverse complement strand
AGTGAGTGTTGAGATGAGGGTGGATGTTTAAAGGAGACTTGGACAAGAGTTTCCAGTTGTTGTTGTGATGAAGGGGGAGATGATGTTAGCAGAAGAGAGGGAGACGAGAGAGAGGAAGAGACCGAGAGAGAAGATATGTCATTAACTGTAAGGCGCAACGTAGAACTCTTACACTATGCATACATATGTACGAGTGCGACTATTTACTTAGTTGTATGATTCTCATAAGGATGTGAAATGGTTTATATAATGTGTATTATGTTCGTTAAGCCTTCTAATACATGTAAAAAACTCTCCGATGATTTTCTCTCTAACATACATCTTATGAACAATATAGCGTAAGAAACATATATTGATCATCACTAATAGCTCCTTATATAGTGATATCCCGGTATTATACGCTCTCTCTAAGTTTATCTCGGCTTATATATATATTTTTAGTAACATAGTAATAGAACAGTATATGAGCATGATGTAACTCATATATTATATATAGGGTAAATAAGATATGCCTTTACCGGATATTGATAGAAATATATAAAATAAAAAATAAGATAAAAAGAAAAAGTAAATAATAATAATAAGTATTAAGATCATCAGTAGAAGGATAATTAATTATATTAATATAGTATAAAAATAAATTATTAAATGTTAACAAAACTAATAAAGAATTAAGTATTGCTATTTTCATATTTTTTAATATTTTTATATGTATGAGTATAATATATATATTGTATAAACAGTATTATATAATATTTATCTCGTAATAATGATAATAATTATTGTAATAATTGACTCTTGAATATTTTATTCCATTTATATATGTTTGTACACCACAAAATCCTTTCGACAAGAAATTTTTACGCCTATTGATAAACCATATCCAAAAGTTTAAAAATTGATTATAATATAGTCAAGTGATAATAGTTCTGTCCAATCCGGTTAATATTAAATAAGGTCACGTCTTTATTATAATATTATGATATATATATATAATTAATATATATATATAGTTATAGTAAGTTACAAACATTCATTATAGATATCACAAAAATATTATATATATAAATATTTATATATATATATATAATTAATATATTATAATATATATAAGTTGTACTATTAATATATATATGATATCTATGATATATATATAGTAAGTATATATATATATAAGATATATATTATATATATATAAATATATAAATAAGCTTGACTATATAATATATATAATATTAAATATTATGGCTATATAATTGATTTATTCTGTACTTAATTATAGTATTTGACCAAAGCGTATTGTGGAATTCCCTTATGCTCACATTTAGATATTGTGAGGTCTAGAGTAACGGTTGGAAACATTTGGCATTTCTATATGGAGATTCGACGTAGTATGGTTGTATAAGTGGATTGTTATTGGGGTTTTCTTTAAACACTGGTCAACTTCTATTTAAAGCATTCTGTTATACTGTGCACGTGGTGGTCATTCTACCCCGTTTTAGAATATGTAGTTTTAAATAAATGAAAGTAAACTAACTTATTATATATAAATTATTATACTACATAATTAGTCCTCAAGCCGATATTATACAATTATCGATAATGTAAGCTATAAATAGACAGATTATTCGATTATTTTCTAATTATATATAACTTATTATTTCTCTCTCTCTCTCTTCTCTTACTTCTATCATTCTCTTCATTCATTCATTACTCTTTCTTACTATCTATCTCTTATACTTACTATATTACTTTCTTCATCTCTTATACTAGTTTTATTAATATTGTGACTATAATATATATATTATATATATATATAATATATATTATTATATATAATAATTATTATATATATACTATATTATATATATTAATATATATATATATATAATATATATTATATTATATATTCTTTAAATATATAATTCATATATATATATATATTTAAATATGTAAGGACGCTATTCTTTATATAATTATATAATATAATATATATTAAATATATACAATATATAATATATAATAATATATTATATATTCTATTATATAATTACAGATATTGAAATAAATATATATATTACTAGAAATGTATTGGCTAGTAAATGAGAGATTTATTTTTTATATATTCGCTTCTTACTATATCTCTTCTCTTACTCATATATATCTCTACTCTATTTATACTCTCTCTTACTTACTTACTCTCTCTCTATCTTCTCTCCTTACTATCTCGTATCTTGAGTCAACACACATACATTATACATTTACATATACTATATACAATATATCATACATACATTAATATATCATACATTAATAACTTAAATCCATTACAATAATATTAACTCTACATACTATACATATACATAATCAGATCCATACATAGTAACACACACACAATAAAATGTTTAGTGTAAAATAATAAGGCTGATAAGGATAATGCTGTATAGCTACTCTCACAGTGATATATAAAAATAAAAAACATAAAAAATACATAACTAAATACCTCTAGAAATATATATTAGTAATCTACGAAAAATATATTTATTGATAATGATCTTACTCTCACATAATATAATAATTCATAATATGTGTTATTAAATATATACTAGCATGTAAAACATACTTTAACTATTATATCGTTAACATGTATTTATCTTTATTAAAACTTTATATACTATTATAGGTGAATTATTATATAGGGTATTATAGTATATATAAGCAATATATATTTATTAATATATTAATATTAATACCGTGCAGCTCATAAGGTATTTAATGTATATATAGTAGTTATCATGAGGTATATATATATATATATAGTGATTATAATCACGGAGCCCCCCTCTCTATATGAAAAATATGTTATCGCGTATATATATATGTGCAAAATATTTGCTATATTTGTAACGTTCTATGTTCCCCATTATTGGTTTATTATAACTTTTTTAATGTATAAAATCATTCTAATTTAAAAATAATATTTTATTGAAATATATAGAAACTGCAATTATTATAACGAATAATTTTATTTTTAAGAGATTTTATATAAGTGAAAGGTCAATTTCAGAGATTTTAATATTAAATAGTATATATATATATATATATAGTCACGATTACGTTATACAAAGTTTATTTCTATATATATATAATATTTACTACCCTAAAAGCTAAATGGCCAAGACGGTAATATATATAGGTATCGATGATTATCCTCCACATCATTTAGTTACCTCACCTATTATTATTTCGTTATTTACACCTATATATATATATATTATTATATATATATATATATATATATTATATATAATATATATATAATAATATATTATATATATATATTAATATTATAATTATATAATATATATATATTATATATATATATATATATATTTATATTATATATTATTAATATTTATATATAATATTTATTTATAATATATATATATTATAATATATATATATATATATTATAATATATTTAATTATTATAATATATATATATTTTATATAATTAATATATTATATTAATATATATATATTATATTATAATAATAATATATATATTATATATATTAATATATATATTATAATTATATATATATATTATCAATAACGATACATTTCTTACTTATTAAGAACTTCAATTTAATTTAAATGGTGGATTAATGGATGAAGACCAATAAATATTAATGGTCTTACTACATTTCATCTCTATCTTTAATTAAAGCAGAAAGTTTCGTATTAGTCCTCTTTTGATTCATTCTCAGCTAACTAAGTGAGAGTAGCGATAACTGACCAATTAAAAAAAATTTCATTTGAGAACTCAAAACATATATATATTACTATATAAATATATAGTCATTATATATATATGTAATATGACTAGTTCAATTTATTTATATTTATAGATTTTCATATATACTTCATAAACTAATAAATTTAAAATAATTATATATTAATTATATAATTATATATATGTATATCGTGCAAACAGTAAAATAAGTATAAAAATGGTGATATATATATATAAATTCTAAGTATATCATGTAGTATATGGAAAAATATATGTATATAATATCATAAAATAATAAATATAAGATAATATATATATATATTGAATTATTTATGGTATTTTTTCTTTTTCAGTTTATAAACAGAGCTTTTTATATTTTTTTTTTTTTTAGAATATGATTTATTAGGCGTGTATACTATTCATTTTGAAATACTATTGATACATAATACCGCAAAAGCTTAAAATATTCTTACCCCCCAATCTTGAAACAAAACTAACTACATATAATATACTTATTAATTATTTTGTAGAATACGTCGGGTAGTGTATAGAAAAACTCAATGTTAAACATCTAAATGTTTGGGCTCATTAATATCTCATAGTAATACATTCAGCTCTCACTCTCAAGCCTATAACCTAGTTATACGCTCCAATGTCATAAATATTTTTTATTTTTTTTATTTTTATAAATTATATACTATTTGGTTTAAAGATAAATTAACTGAGTGTTGCTAAGCGATTCTTGAATATAGGCTCTATAATTAGTGAGCTCCGTTGTATTTTTTTTTTTTTTATATATATTATATTTAATTATAATAAAATACATGATGTGAAATAAAATTAAATAATAATAAAATAATAATATATAATATAATTTATTGTACACTAATTATATATACGTTTCATACATTTTCGTAGTCGTTTAGTAGTTTTAGTTTTGTTTTCGTATTGATATTAATTTATAATATAACTCATATAATATAACGCATATAATGTAACAATATTAGCAGTCAATATCTAGGCAATTTTTAGTGTAAGATATTTGAAATACTTTTTTATTTTTTTAAAAAACTGATATGGTTGAGTGATATAGACTAGCTTTATATAAAATTATAATAAATATAAAAATAAAGTTCAAATGAAAGAAAATCTATGTAGGCTACTAAATAATATTTATTATTCATAACTTCTCAAATTAATTGAAATATGTGAGTTTCGTAATATTCATAACATATCGATATGATATGGAATGTGTGAGGAGGCGTATAATTAATCGACATTTAATTCCTCATGATTTATTATTTTATATAGGTTAAATTAATTTAATATAATTGCTTTTTCTAGTAATATGTTATTATTATAATATATATAAGTTAATATTCCCCGAATAGGTAAATTAACTTTTCTGAAATCAGCACACCCGATTTATTATAAATTTAATAAATCACAATAATCAATTTTGCTTGTTCGCGAAACTTACAAGATGTAAACAAAATTGGCGTAATTTAAGTGTATTATTATAAGTGAGTGTAATAAGTTAGATGGAGGGAATTAGGTCAGGTCAGAACTCCCACCCGTACTCGAATATATAGCTTATATATATATAAAGGTACCAAAAATATCTGATATATAATATAGGTAGACATTGAGTAGAATAATAGTGCTGGTCAGGCCCAATTGGTAAACGTCAGGTTTGTCTCAATTTACCTTCGGAGGACTCAGGAAGCAACAACATCAACTAAAACCTCTCCCTGAAGAAAATAAAAAAGCTTAAAAAAATAAATTATATAGAAAATTCTGTGAGTTATATTGAATTTTATCGAATAACATAACACACTTTGGGCAGGATGGTAAAACCCCATCCAAAGTCTGCAAAGATAGACCGAAATATGGAATAAAATCTAACGCTAACTTAACCCCGATAAGCCTATTCTAAACTCCATAAATACAGATGTAAATAAACTTAAGGAGGAGCACAGCTTAAATTTGAAATCTTGTAGACTTTGAATAAGCATTGAATATAGCACTTAGTTTGCCGTAAAACGACGCGTATAATCTGAACTCAGTTATAGAAACTAATAAACCCGTAATGAGCTTAATCATATTATACAAACACGTAACCTAACTTATATAACTAAAACTAGACCATAAACCAATTACACTGCAAACCTAACTAACCTAATCTAGAATGAATATGAAACTAAGCACAATAACCATTATACCATGAGTAATCTGCTCACACTGAGAAGCCGTAAAAGAAATTACCAACACCTTAGTAAGGGATCACTTGGGTTCATAAAACCTCTTTTATTGTAATCATCTGTATACAAGCTAAGCCTAGAACTCTAACCATTCAAGAACGACTTTACAATACTAGTTCCTCATAAGAGCACTAGCTAAACCCTAATAAACGATCCTCGTTGATTTTGTGTTGATGTAGACCAGGGGTTTACCTCCTCGGGAAATGATCGTAGGTTTTTATACAAGGGTAGAATTTATATTATTGAAAGAAGTAAGATGTTGCGATTTGCGAGAACTCGCAGATGTGATCTAAATGAAATGAGTGAAGACAAATTTCTGTAATCATCATACATAGAACATATTTTGGCTATAACAAGTAGAGAGCTATCTACAGCACGACTACGCTTACGAGTTAGCAATTTATGAACAGCTACTCTTCTTCTTCGGCCCGATTAATTGGTGAAACTAGGCTCATAGTTGAGCCATTGTGGCATTGACATCTCAGTCTCCAGTGCTATAAAATTTACACTATGCTCTAGATAGCTACAGGCGCGTAAGACTCGAGCTTAAAAACGATTTAGGCAGACACATCTTGTCTCACTAACTTCAGAATACCCATGTCTCACTATATACCTTCCCTGGTGTCTTTTATTTTCAAACGCAGATCAGCTCTTTTCGGCAAAAAATAAAAATATTTTTAAAATTTCGGGGACGCAACTTCTGTACACTCAAAGATTATTTGCATTTATTTTGGTATTTACATGTATATTTGATTATTATTATTATTATTTATTTATGTATATTATTTGAGGAGATCTTAGTAGATGAATAAACAAAAGTCTTAGTAGTATGTTTAGTCAGATAAGGTTTAAGGTAGTATTAGTTAAGTAGTTGAAGTAATGTAGTGTAGTTCGTAGTAGTAGTAGTTAGTAGTAGTATTATGTGTAGTAGTAGTTAAATGTCACTATGTTTTACGATATACTACTATTAAGAGCTCGAGTGTAGTATAATTTGAATGCACCATTTTTTTATTTTATTATTACAGGGTTTTATTAGGAAGTAAGAAAAAATAAATCTCCAGGAGTGAATTATTATTCCAATAATAAATCACGGAAGTTATAATAATAGTGATTATATAGTCTGATTATTCTAGATAATTAACTATCATGATAGTATTATTGATACCTTATTTATAATATAGTAATAACAGGTAAAAGATATACTTTACATCATTTTACAAGATCACGCACTATAGCATACTAACTGACATATATACTCTAAATCAACATATACATATAACCATACATCATAATATACACCATACTAATAATCTACATACTAACACTAATACTAATACTAATAATCTAATTTACACATATAGTATATATATAATATATATATAATATATATATAAGTATATTAAGCATATAAGTATATTTAATATTTTAACATATTATATAATATATATATATATATATATACTTTGAGATTATTTATATGAGAGAAAATGAAAGGCGAAAAATAATATGATTACGTCACTTGTCAGAGACTCAGGACACTTTCATTGGACAGAATAAAAGAAATAAATATACACACTGATGAAAGAGGGAGAATCTTTATAGATAAGAATTAGTATTATAGATAGATTTGAAATATTAATATAGATATATATATAGATATTATAATATAGTATATATATAGATTTAGATATATAATATATATATGAATAGATTAGATGTATGATATAAATTCAGTCGTCTAATAGAGTCAAATACGAATGATAGCATTCATTAGTGTTTCAGATATATTATAAGATATGATTTAAAATAAAAATTGAAAAAATAAGCTTGAAAATATTATAATTTATAATAGATAAAGAAAACAGACATAGTAATATATATCATAATATATTAAATAGCTATAATATATATAATTTAGATAAGAGAAAGTAGTTTATGATATATATAAATAACTATAATAGTCTGAAAAATACAATGCTAAAGTAGTAGAAGTAGAGAGATTTAGAGAGAGAGAGTAGATAGAGTGAACGATAGTTACATACCATGATTATATAGCTATATATATATTTAGTATAGATAATATAGTGAAATAGTATGAAGGATGAGAGATATAGATGATAGTATATATAGTGATGAAGATAGTTATAGATATGATATAGATATATATATATAGATAGATATAGATATAGATATATATAGTAGTAATGATAGTAAGTGAGAGATTATAGAGATAGTAGTATATATTGAGAATAAGTATATATATATAGTAATATATATAATGATATATA
Organism: Trachelipus rathkii; assembly: GCA_015478945.1. Taxonomy (NCBI): domain Eukaryota; kingdom Metazoa; phylum Arthropoda; class Malacostraca; order Isopoda; family Trachelipodidae; genus Trachelipus; species Trachelipus rathkii. Next base: position 34,155 of record JABUQX010026796.1, on the reverse strand, counting down.
TATATAATATAGATATAGAGTGAGAGAGTGATAATCAATACAGATATAAATTATAAAACATTATTCTAAGCTCGTATAGATAAATTTCTATGAAATAGTATATCTATTTAATAGTGAAATTAATAAAAATGAGATAATATAAACTTATATTATGATAATTAAGTATATATATATGTTTTATACCTATTTGAATAGTAAATAAACATAAAAGTTTATATAATTTACTCAAGTCCAGATTTTGGTTATTGGTTTACTCATAAATAAATAATGAAAAAGCATCGAATAAATATTCTTCTTATAAACATAACATATGTATAGGTTCAAGTGAAAAACATTTGCTTTTGAGTGAGGTATAAAGTATTTTGCTATATATATAGTGTAGAGGTAGGAAGTTTACCATCACATTACTGTTGTTGTTTGTTGTTATTATTATTATAGAATATTTGTTGTTTTGGTTTTGTGATCTAGAGGATAAAACTCTAACTTCCAATTAACTCTTACTGTTGTTATTGTGTTTAGTTTTTGCTTAATTTCAGATAATGCTAAAATGGGCTCATTTTTGTTATTATTTGTTTTTATTATTGTCCTATCTGTAATTTTATTGTCTATATTTTATCTCGTTGTTGTTTTGTGGATGGTGTGTTGTTGTTGTTGTGTTTTGTTAGTGTATGATATAGTTGGTGATGTTAGTTATTCAATGTTAGATAAGTGTTTGTTCACCAGTCTCTCTGAGTAAATTTTGTGATTGTTGATCGTTGTGTTGTTGATGTCAGTGCTTAACCCATGAACGGCTTCAACACACACTCCTTCAAAACACTGCACGCGGTCGGAGAATGTACTACTCTTATGCACCACAGCGTAGCTTTTCTGATCGTTTCGAGTGAGATTGCTGCTTTAGCTCTCAGAAAACCCTGATCCTGATGAATAAACACGATGTGGAGACATGGATGAATATTAAAATAATATACCTAGATGGAAAAAAAAAGTACATGCAAATATATGCGCGAAGGGGGTATAGGGCGTAAAGTGCTCTCGTCATGCACCCTCATGGAGTGAGCAGAGCGAGTGCGTTTAAATATAGAGAGTATTAAATACTCAAACAGTAAATATGAGTACATATGATGGTAATAGGGTATAAGTATTCCATTCAAAAATAACATAGAATATATATATAGGTGCTAGTGAATATAAAGATGAGAGGCACAAACGTATATAAAGTGAAGCAATAGTCTATTTAGTATATAGTAAGTTATTATACTTCACTATCACTACTCAAATATATAGTAATTCATATAGTTACTATATATATATATAGTCTATAGTCTACGTTCATTGACGCAGGTCGCGTTCAATTCGAGTGAGAGTATTATATACCGGCCCAGGTAGGATAGGTTAGTAGGTGATTATGTACTATAGAGTATAGTATAGAGTTCTATTCAGATATTTGTCTGTCAGTAACATTAGCTCACTGTATGTTTATAATATATATATATTATATATATATATATATAATATAATAAAGATACATATTAGTAAGTATAGATTGGATAGCGCCAACGTTAGGCTCGCTAAGGTATAATGATATTATGAAGGGTCTCAAAGGGATTTTATGATAATAAGTATAGGCTACAAATATTTATTAGTTACTTTTTATGCCTAGTTATTTTAATTACTTTCAACCCTATTCTCTATAAAGTACAATGAGTATAATGGAACTAGTAATTACCACCTATCCTACAAAGTATTATATATATTATATGTTATATATATAATATACATATATGGTAGAGACTAAGTATTAACTTCACATATAATAGGGGAGGATAAGGTACCAGTTATATCTGATAAGTATCTGTTCGGAGAAAATTAAATTTACCATATATACTGAGATAAACCTGTATACAGATTCCCCAGTTTCTACAGAGTGATACACTCTCATTATACCCCTCTAAGTAAACTCACTTATATAATTTTATAGTTAATATTTGTACTGTTTTAGTGATCTGATTACCTGCTTTATATATTTTTAGATATAGTGACTTATACTTGATAATTTTCTACTGCATTGGGATGTAGTGTAATTTGTGAGCTTATTTATATTTAAGAGAGTGAATAGCTAGTGTGTGTTTGCGAGTCTAGTAATATGATTTAGTGGGTTTTGTTGAGTTATATAGTTTTTTTTATGGTACTTAGTGTGTACGTTATAGGTTTGGAGATATGTTTGAAGTTATTTTCAGGTGTTAGTTCACTGTTTATTGTTTTCTCATTTCTAATATTGCCTAAGGATTTGTAGTAATGAGTATGTACTTTATAAGAAATGTCTGTGGAAATATAATATTTAATATGAGATGAAGTTTGTGTTAGTAGTATTTTGTGATATGTGATGACGTGAGTTATATATATATGGAAATTTGAGACGAGTTTTGAGCTGATTTAATTTGTTGTGATTAGTATAGGCATATTATGAGTGAGTTGCGTATTTGAGTTAGATTTTAGTAGTTTCTTTATTTATCAGAGGTTAGTGTATGTATAATTGTATTATTATTTATATGGAATATCTCTTTGCTCATGATATATATCTGCGCTCATTTTGTAATTGTATAGGTATATGTGAGGTTATTGGTTTAAGCTTATTGTTGAGAAGAGGATAATGAGGTTTGTAAATAGTTAAGAGTGGTCAGTATTCTCCATTGTGATATCAGTGAATTTTTTTCCCAGTTATAGTGTCTATTTTATATATGTAATTTGACTAATATGTATTTTCTGTATATTAAAGGGTGTTTTGTGAGTTGGTAGTTTTGTAATTATTAAATGATGATATGGTATAATGTGAATGGTAGTCGGAGTTTTATAAGGTCTAGGTTTACTATATAAGAGTAGTAACTGAGATAATTTTAGGTTTGAGTGTGTAAAAATTATGGTAGTCAGAGAGTTAAGTCTTAGGTAAAGTGAGTTGTAAGTTTGATTAGTTTTAGGGTGCTTTGTCCCATACAAAATTTCTAATCTGTGGTTTATAAATGTTATCAATTATTACTAATGGAGTATTTATGATTTAGAATATGTTCGTACCTCTATGTTTGGCAACTTGGCTTTATGTACCTAATATTTATAGAGATCGTGTTCGAGAGAGCTCACAATATGAAGATGTTCTACCTTCATTATTAAAATTCGGAGTTTGAGAAGCGGGAGAGAATTTGGTTGTAGTTGTTGGGGCTGTGTCGTGAGTTTGGTGGTGAGGAATTTGTGTATATATGTTATTAGATTTGTGTGGTTTTCAGCTTATGTCACTATTTATGCGTCTTTACATTATGTATAGTGTCAGTAAAGAGGTGGTTTGTCGTATTTCTCTAGAAAAGTGTGTTTATTTAGAGTTTAGCGAGAGCGTATTAAGATTTGGATTCGGGTGATTTATGTATGCGAGGCAATATCCAGTGTGCTCAATCAAAGCGAGTTATTGAAGTATTACTCGAATTTCTCTCACTAGTTTTGTGCAGGAGCTGTGTACGAAAAAATAGTTTTCTCCAGTTTCACTATAGTGTATAGCTCTAAAGTAGTGCCTATCAAATTGGTGATTTCTGAGGATACTATCAAGCGACATATTACTCGCAGACTTCTGAATACATTCTCCTGCATTGAAGAGTGTGATTTTTATCAAGATCTTTTTATAGTGGTAATAATAATATATATTACAATATATATATATTATTTGTGGTATATTATATGTTTGTTTGTTTGTTATCTTTATCTGGTAAGATTTACTCGTTACGCTTCTGACGAATATCTAAACATCATAATATATACTGTTTTGGATTTATAAATTAAATCCAACTGTATCTAATCTTTTCAAGCTTCTCTCAAGATAACGAATATTCTATTTAATAGTATTATTTCATGATTTTAGTATACACACTGATGTAACTTAAAAGAAGAGCAGGCGTTAGCAATTGCCATCTGGTGGATTACAAATCTGATTAAATTTTTAGGTAATGTCAAACTTCTATTAGAGATTCCTATGTAGCAACTACTGAGATAAAAAACTCATAGCACAAACTAATTAATAAGGTTATGTTTGTGGGTAAATAAAACTACCTGTATTGGAATCATACCATACATATACTATTAGTAATATTTTAGTACATAACCTAATAATACAATTAAGCATACATAACCATTACTTGATATAATAAATAAACATACCGTTTTGAATAAACATGCATCATTCGATAATTTTACGATTTAGACAATCAGAGTGGCAGTAGATAACATTATTCTGGATACAATTAAGCAAGTACATGGACGACAGACCATATGGACAGCAGATACGATATTAGCTAACCAATTTTTAAAGTCTATTTATATTTTTTCCTCTGTTATATTTTTTATTTCCGATATGAATAGTTATTAATATAGTCGCTCTCCAAAGAGTGCTATCCTGATAAATTATTAAAAGACAAAAAATAAAATTTTCTCAAAAAGAAATTGAATTATTTATAGCGAGTAATTTATTATATATTTACATAATTTATGTGCAAAAATTTCCCAAATGAATATCGAATTTATTGAGAACATTAAGGACAAAGTGTTGTATTATTTCATTATATATTTTATATTCATAGATATTATCAAGAAACTAACATAAACTATAATATTCAACTGGTTTTTCTTCTTGTGATACCGTAATATAATTATATAACACTATGATATTTATATATATATATAATACATAATATTTGATTTTAGTATATTATTACTCACTAGAGTATGTCTATACTATTTATCCCTGTTGTACTAATATGTGATACTATATGATAATAGTTTTATAGTGTTATTCAGGAAATAATTTATCCTATCTCTATTTAAACTTTTGATTTAGTTGTGAATTCCCATTTTATATATAATTTGTAAATATATATTTTTAAGTTTTGTTATTTATATTTGTTATTATGTTTGATGATGGGTAATTTTTTTGAATCTTAATTATTAATTAGAGTATTTTATAATATAGGAATTGTTTTTGTATGATACTCGCAGATAATTATGATATGATTAATGTATGTATGTCAAGTATTAGTAGGTGGTATGTGTACGAAGTAGTAGGTTATTTATAAGTGAATATAGTATAGGTAACTGATAGACTCAGGTAATATTTAATTATATAAATATATATATTATATATTAATATATATATATATATATATATAATATATACTTCTTCCAGGTTCCGAAGGGTGTTTGGACAGAGGAATATCTACTACAACAAAAGTGATTGTAGTTGTCGCGTGCACATCTCGATGTCTTATTTAAATATCGCAGGACTGATTCCTACTTCTCCCAACTGGAGCGCTTAAGGCCATGTTGATTGTGAGAACAAGATTCACTTCACCATACGACTATCGTTACGTCCATTCTTACCAGTTTATGATTGCCATATATATTAATTTTTCAAATGATTGCTACCAAAGAACTCCCCTATGGTACTCCAAATATAGTATATCGATATTAACCAGTCAATTTTGAAACATAATAACCTCCGAGCTAGTAGTATTAAAAACTCGAGCAGAACTTAAGCCTAGTGCACAGGAACCGACATGTCTCCGGTGAGGAAGTAAATGCCACTCCGGGATGAGAAAAAAAAGGAGAAATTAAAGTCGGGTTTCAAATGAGTACAGCCTCGTTATCACCATAATATTGGAGTCGAAGTTGATATAGTTATAGTTTTATTATAAGTGGCAATTTTTCTTCATTTTCTAATATATAATCAGAATGAATTTTTAGATACAAGCTTAAGTAACCTTCAGCTACTTCAAAATATAAGAGTGGATTATGATTAAGGTTTTATAAAGATAAGAAAATACTTAACTAGTTCATAAACCCTATAAAATTCAATAAAATAATTAAAATAAAAGATATGTAAGATATACCTGATTGTACTTACCAACATTAAGTGCATCTACTATAGAGATCCCAAAATCGATACTGGCCCATTTATGATTTATACTAAATTTATTTTTTTTCATGTTGTTTTTAAATTGGGGATTATAAGTAGAAGTTTATTAAGTCATATCTTATACATTTATTCATTATGAAATATACAAGATATAGAAGATGCTAGCTAAAATCTGAGAGAGGTAGAAATAGTCTCCAATGAATTATAAGTTAGTCTTATAAGTAAGGGAAAGTTTGAATAAATTGTCAATAAATTTCTATAAATTAAGTGTGAGGGAGTTATGCATGTTAAAGATTTTGCATGGTTTAGCAGTGAATTATTAAAAGTTGATAATAATAATCTTTATTATGTGTATTATTTACCTAAAAGGTTGGAATTTAGTATTTGGACTCTGTTGCAAACAGAAGAACTCTTTTGGCGTCATTTTTAGAACACTAAAAATATTTTGAAATGACACAAAGGCCTGCAGACGTGCCGGCAATGATTACAATCTCTCAAAACTAAACTGTTAATCAGAGGGTCACACTCATGACGAGTATTCAATTTTCTGTACATATAGGAAAGCAGGACTATTCGGCGCTTCGGGTTGGGTCAAGTGGTTCACTGAGCCTATTATATATGCTGAGCCCGAAACTCTGAACGAAATTTTAATATTTTTGTCCTCCCTGGAGGGTACGCATATGTCTTTCGTTCGGTGATGGTCCACTCCTTCAAAAGAACAAACTACCCAAACAAAAAAATTTCGTGTAGAGAATCCCAGACTAGACAGTCCACTTTTAGAAGAGCTTTGTAGCTATTTTACACTTCAAACTCAACTTTCTTTCTGACTACAAAAAATTAAACTCATAGCGGTAAGCATTACTAACCTGTGGTATTCTATATGGCCAATACTCTCATCTCTACTCTCTGCGATTTACATACTCTTACTCTCATCTCTCTCTCGTTCAACAAATCATACAAGCTTCACATAAACACTACATCGACTACACATCGACAATTACACTAACAACAACATACTCACAACTTCACCAGTAAACACACCAGCAGCATATCACGATCACACGACACACCTCAGACTCTAAATGTCATTATCAAGCATAACGATGTATGATCACAGGTTAATCGTGTATAACATAAGTTTTATAATACACAAAAAGCTAACCCAAAGACATCTTCGAAGAAAAATTTATCACGGAAAAACTAAATAAGCACAATTACTGAATTGCTTTTATCTAATATATTATCTGTGTAAAATTAAACATTGAGCATAAATTCTCACATACTTTACATGAACTATTCAAAATGCTTTCTTCTCAATTACTATTCTGACAAACAACTTTACTTCTCCTTATTGGTCTTAAAAGTTTATTATAGATTAGTATAGGTCAGGTTTGGAACAGGCAGCAACATTTGCCTAAATATCTCCCTTTCTATCACTCCGAAGCACTACTCTTATACATCTCAATAGAGTTTTGGTCGTAATACCCATTTCTTCGCCTTCTGAGGTACACCCTACACACACTCGCGATAGGATCACAAAACTACTATTTAATTAAGTTTATTAGCAATGCAATTATTTTTAACGTAATATTTCACACCATAATTTCTTCACTAATGCGTAAATATTTTTCAATATAAACTTTTTTCATTCTCAATGTGCCTCGGCTGCCCTAAACCGCAATATTAAAAGCCTCGCGGCAAATACTTTATCATTTATAACTGCGAATTTTGAGAGATGCCAAAAATACTCAGAAGATGGCTTTGGCCTGAACTCAGAAGATCATTAGTCAAAGTAAAGGTATAGCATTGACACTAGGTTCATAGTTCATAATCACGCGACTTATAACTTTACGATACACATTTGAGAGTCATACGTCCCATCAGGCAAGAACTACACAGCGACAGTACACGATGGTTCACGCACAGGGCTCGTTCATCTTATCTAATCGACCCATAAACATCATATCCTCACCGATTCACCTCTCTTAGATAGGAATCAATGACTCGCATACCTACAGCGGATATGGTGAGCTTTCTAAAATAATATGTTGTTTCTCATCTAACTTACTGTATCAGCAAACTGATTGGCATTAGATTACCAAGTATATAAAATTAATTTATAATATTATATATTATAATATAAGATATATTATTATATATATATAATTAATAATATATAATATATATATATATATATATTATAATATATTATAATAATATATATATATATATAATATATATTTAATAATATTAATTAATGTTCTAAGCCTCAACAACTTTACATGTGTACAACTCGTTTCATTTTGTCATTATCACTCGATCACAAAATATAGAAACTTATTTAATGTTGAGTTTTTAGACAATTCTACATATATTTATATAAAAGCAAAGAATGTAAGCTATAGAGGTGAGTGATTTACATTAAATAGTGTTATTTACGTAATTAAGGACTTTATTAATAACTTTATATATAGGATGTAATGGATGATAAAGTAAAAGCAAAACGAATTTTTTAAAGTAAGTACGTAATAAATAAAAACACCATTTTTGTGTAAATTATTTTTAGCCATTATATTAATGATTAATTATACTTTAGTAACATATTCAATCTGTATACTGTTTATAAAACAGCAAATATGTCTTTTTAATATATATATATTATTTTAAATATTTATTAACGACCAAACATAAGATAATATATATATATATTAAATATATTATTAATATATATATATATTAATATATATATATATATATATTATATATATATATATATTAATAATATATAATATATATTAAATAATTAAGTATATAATATATTATTTATATAACATATATATTAAATAATATTATATATATATTATATAATTATATATATAATTATATATATATATATATAATATATATTAATATTTATATTAATTATAATATATATATAATAATATATATATATATATATTATATATATATTATAATATATATATAATTAATATATAATTATATTATATTATAATTAAATTATTAATATATTAATATTATATAAATATAACTCTATATATTAGTTAATATTTATGAGAGGGAATTCTATGCAGAGCTCTGAGATTAGTGATCTTATTTCATATGTTAAACTACAAACAATTTTATATATAAATTATATTAATTTGAGTATTAATTGTGTCAAAATACAGTTATAAATAGTGATATATACAAATGGCTAAATCTCATTAAGCTCTTGAAATATAAGTATAAATAATAATATAAATATAAATGTCATTTAGTTTGTTAAAGGCTTTTTTTCTGCTAGATTTAGCTTTTTTTTTTTTTTTTTTTTTTTTTTTTATTTATTTATAAATTCTCAATTTGGACTATTAAGATTATATATCATTATGAAATTTACTCATAAATTTGATTAGATATTATATAATAAAAACCGCAAAAGTATTATAATAGATTAACTACCCAAGTACGCTAACATATAATCTTTATTTTTTAACGAGAATATCTTCTAAATAATTGAAATTTATATTTAGCTCATCTATAAAATTATTCAGATACATATAATATATATATATATATGTTAATGATTATTCACTTCTAATATTTACTGCTAGGTCAGTATTTATATAGATTATATAAGGTTAGGTATACACTTGCATATTACTATAAAACTATGATTATGCATATATAAAAGAATATATACTGAATACATATTATTTGAAATCATTGTCGAACATTTAAATGCCCTGATGAAGAAATAAATGAAGGAAATAAAATTTAAAGCGAGGGGCGATTAAAAAATAATAATATATATAATTATAATTTAAAATAGATTTTGATGTAACTGATTATTCTCGACGTATTCCCCTCCAAATTTCTCAGACTATAATTTAAGTCGGTATACCCTAAATATTATTCTCTTTTTCAATGGCTAAATTTGACGAACACTACAATCACCTACAACACACATCATCACACACCATCTCAACTACATCACCTCAATACATCACACAACACACTAACACTAATAACTCATACAACTACATCAATCACACGCTTAATTGAATACATTTTAGATTGTATATATATTATAGTCCTCTATGAGGTAGACGATAAAATGTAAATTATTATTTTATTTATTGTTAATATATAATTATTAAAACAAAGTTGATATCACAATATGTTTATACTGCATTTTAATTTATTTAGAGTCTATTTTTATAATTTATGAATCATAAGTTGGGATAAGGTAAAGATTTTTGACTAGCATATCTACCGGAGGAGGTTGAAAACTCCGTCGTGTTGGCAGAAGACTGTCCAAAGAAAGAACAACATAAAGATTGTATAACGTCTCACTTGATTTTTATTATAGCACTCCTTTAAGGCTAATAGTATAATGTCTCATATTGAAGTGTACTATCTCACACTGTAATAAAATTCCTTTTTTTATTACTGTTCTCTCTCACACCAACTTTGGGATTGTATGGATGAGTTTACGTCAGTGGAATATATATCCAATCGAGGATATTTTTCATTTTTTATTATTGGTCCTTTCACTCTGTATCACACGCACACAGTCTTGCCTAATCAGGTGTCACCTTGAGATATTGCTAATCAACACTGCCTGTGGAGACATGTGTTACTGTAATTGATTCTATATACCTTTGCCCAAACTTATTCATCATTTGTGATTTTAACACTCTCTAAGTATAGAAATTTAGACTCATGTATGTGCTCTAGGTGGATTAATCTTATAACTTACAAAGAAATCTATTATAGAGATCTCGAGCAGTGCTTGATTAGACTAAGTCAACTGAGTAACACAATTGTACCATCAATAGACTGTCTACCTGAAACGAGTAGGAGGCGCCGATTGCTTTAAATAGAGCTGTGTTCTATATGAAAGGCGACAGGAACATTTTTGGGTTTTAGGTGTATACTACTCAGGTAGGAACTACATCGCAGTACCTATCTCTCGCCTACAAAAGGTCGCAGAACTACCCAAAGTGTGGTTTCGAATTCCTCAGAAGACGATAAACTAACCGGTCACTCTCTCAACCATGTAAAATTCCTATACCCTCTTAACCTAACCCATATCTATAATACTTTCTTTATGATATTCCAAGTAAATCCCTAACCGAACCTAAACTCATTTATATAATAACTTTAACCTTAAATATATATACCTAAACTTTAAATAACCTAACCTGAATACTTATAATAACTTAATAATCACTAATACCTAATCAATACCTTAACACTATAACCTAAAACTTAATAACTAATATAACTTAGCATATAATACCTCATGAAACTCACTAATACACTAAACCATATCCTAGAATAACCTTAACGCTAACCTAACCTATAATACTCACTAAACCTTAAATCATTATAAAACCTAATACCTAACGCCTGTGACGGCTGTACATAGGATATAATTTTTTTATATGAATGTTTGTCTCTCGATCATTTACTACCTGTCGACAATTTTTAGGTACTTGTACCCCCTATACTCATCACACCTTCGTTTACGTGTATAGATATATACTTAAGATTTCAGCATATAATTGACTTACACAGTTAGTAATGATCTAATAATTATCGTCTCGCATACTTCTTTATCTCTCTCAAGTCATCCTGTATGCCTCCTCTAATTCACACCAATTTTACCAACCCCCAACCTCCGATCTCCAATCACTTCACAAATGCCGACTCATTACCAGAACGAGACTGACGAATTCTACATCCTGCTCAAATAAAAAGAGAGTATGCTTTTGGTTTTGTCTCTTATATATGAGGTAATGGAAAAGTACCTCTATAGCTTACCACTCTATGTCACGCAGCTGGTCTCTAATAAATTATATATTGAGATATGATGTAAGCATGAGTCTCTCTGTAATTATAATTGAACGAATATATATGCTCTCAAATTTATATGAGCGATGGTCACTCTTTTGTTAATTTATATAAAACGGTGTGTTTTGTATAAGTGAAAAAATAAATCTCCTCAAGAGATATTTCAAAACACCGAATATGTAAATAAGTGAGTGTTTTCTGGATAATATCTGTAGTGAGTATAGATTTACCTTATATTATTGAATATATGTAGATCGGAAAGACTCATCATTTACAGAACACGCTGATACGTCAACACGCATACACACACTAACATCACACACACTAACACTAACATCATCAACTACATAACACACTAATCAACACACACACACACACACACACACAAAACACGAATATATGTTAACGTAACAGTTTATTATATATAAGTAATGAGAAAAATATAAAGACAATAAAAATAATATTAATAAGATTATAATATATGCAAGATAAATATAAAAAAGTTATTAATATTAAATTTTTTATTATGAATAAATAGATATGATATTAGAATATATTATAAGTATAATAGATAAGATTAGATAGATAGATTAGATTATTGATATAGATTAGAATAGATAGATAGATAAGATAGATTAAAAAATGATTATTAAGCTATGAAATAAATATTTATTCATTTAAAGGAAAGCGAAATGAAAGTAAATATAGTTAACTATATAATAATAATATCACTACTACTACTAAACAATTGGAGGAAAATGTTAATGACTAAAACATGAGAGAGAGAGAGAATAAAGAGAAAATAAATAGATATAGAGATAGATATATAAGGATTAGAGAGTATAGTAAGATAAGATAGAGAGATAGAGAGAGATATGAATAGAATGAAGAGATTAGATATTAGATATATAGATGAGATGAGATGAGAGAGATGGAGGAGGTAGAAGAAGTGCCAGTAGTGGTGGGGCTCTCTGTGAAAGATAAAATTTCAATGATATCCATAATAAATATAAAAAAAAAACTATTATTGATAGTAAGTATAAGTTATTCTATGTAAATTAGAATAACATAGAGAGTTTTATATTCAAGTCTACAGATTTTTGATGTTTATTAGGTTCATAAAAAGAAATTGGTAAAAATGGTGTCAGTAATAAACATTTTGATTTTTGGAGGTATAGTTTTGCGTAGTGGAGGAGGGAGTTACAACCTATTCTGTTTGTATGTTGTTGTTGTTGTTTGATTGTATTGATATGTTATGGTTTGATTGTATGTGTAACTGTTATTTTATTTGATTAGTGTGGTTATTTCTAATCGTAGTATATTGTGTTTAATTATATTAGTTTGTCTATTCCTGTTGTTGCTAGTGTTGTATTGTGATACATTATGATATTGGTGTATTTTGTTGTTGAGATGAATTACTGGTTATGTTGTAGTTGTTGTTGTTTGTTGTTATTATTTGTTAGTTGTTGTTGTTAGTTGTAGTATAATGGTTAATGTTAAGTTTTACTGTTATTTAGTTAATAACGTATGAGTTTTGATAGCTGTTGTTTATTGTTTATTGTATGTCGATTTTTTGGTGCTAATTACAATTGTGTTGCTGTACTACTTTGTTGTTTTATTTAATGTTCTGTTGTTATATTTTATATTTTAATTTATGTTTTATGTTGTTACTTATCTTATGTTGACTATATTTTACTTAGTTGTGTGATTATTGTTGTTGTTGTTATTTGTATGTTATGTGTTGTATGTGAGTGAAGATATTATTGACTGTTAGTTATGATTGTTGTTACTCGTTGTTTTCTCATAGGTTACCACCACTCTAATGAGCAGGGGTGAGTCCTTTTCAAGGATGAGGGGGCTCAGGATAAATAATGAGCATGAATATATATTAATAATAATAAATAATAAATAAAATACTTTCTTCCAAAGTTTAATATACGTAATAATCTCTCAGATTGAGAGCAGAAAGAGTGAGCTGTATAAGAGAATGAAGATATGGAAATATATATAATAAAGTGTATATAATATAAATGACATATTAATAGAGTAGTTAGTGATTAAATAGGTAGAAGTGATTCTCCACTAAAAACAGAGGTATTGTAGCTGTGAAAAAGTATAAATGGATATATTTTATATTAGCTATATCACAAAGAGTCAAGTCTTGTATTTTTTTAGCTTACCTTCACAACTAAAAATTATTTCGTATATGCTTCGTAGCTAAATATATAGGCATTATATTTTTAGCTTAACTACTCAATAGGTGAGGTACCCTAATGAATATATTATAGTAGTTGCAGATGCATTGTGCCTATAGTTGCGTTTTAACTACTCTTCTGCGGACATGCCGTATGTTTTATATACATAAGTATACCCCATGAGTAAGAAATAATATGATAAGCTCGTGTCACTCAAACGTCTAAGTTCAGCTGGTATAGTAGAGTGTCAAGGGATTTATAAAGTAAATAGTATATAGGACTATTTTATTGATAGTCTTAGTATACCTTATATAACTTACAACCCTATCTCACTCACATATAAAAAGGTGAGACCGGATCACACCTATCTCACCTCACATAATATAGTCAGAGACTAGATAGTAACTCCTTAATACAAGGGAGGTTGATATTTGTATAGGTAGAGTAATGTAGATAATTGTAATAAATAACTATCGGGAAGGGAAAATATTATAATCAGAAAAACGCTGGAAGGAAGCAATTTAACACCTCGAATGGATATAATTCATGATGGAATGGTTACTCCCCTCACAGAGTAATCCTGATTTTATACTTGATATATGTGTGATAGTGTCACATCTCTTATAGCTAATAAATTAGATTTATAATGCTTGTATGTTAATAAGACCTCGTAAGAATGTTTCATGTTAATACACAGTGAGACGGTAATAGAGACTCTATTGGAAAAATTCTCAAAGAATGAACTATTCAGAAGTAGGGAAAATGGTGCAAAAGTAGAGTAGTGATGTTTATAATAAAAAAAAAATTGAAAAATTTTACGACATAGTGAGTTGAAGATTGAAACGCGAACCAAACACGGAGAAACACCATCCATGAATTCAATACACATGAATAATAATTACGGATAAGTTGAAGTCGGGGAATGGAAGAATGAGATATTAGAAGTAAAAGAATGGAGATATTGATAATATAAACCATATCATAAGAACTGAAACATGATTTATAAGTATGCAGCTAGAGAATGATTGTATGGCTGAAAGTAAGAATAAATTGGAGATTAGAAATAGAACCCTCATGGGAACTCAACCATTAATTATACAGTGAAAAGGTGAATAGTAAATGTTATAGTGATATTGCCTAATAATCAAAATTGCCGTAATATATAGGATAACTATTACGATTATGATATGAGAGAATAATAAATTAACTTTAATAACGATGGTATTACTTAAAGTAGTAATTTAATATTATAGAATCGAAGGGTTCTTAAATAATCAAAGGTAGATTAAATATTACTGAGAATAAATAATCGATTTATACAGTTGAATGACCTAATTATATAGTCAAATAACGCTATCACGTCAATGGATAATCATCTATACCTCATGTATATTCATATACTCTATATTAATATAATAATAATAACTAGATATAGATTGAATATACATATATATTGAGATAATTGGATAAAGTATTATAGTTACACAGTTTGATATAGTATACTCAAGCATTCGAATAGTACATATATTTATTTAGTCTTAGGATCTTAGTAATTAAGTAGTATATATAATAAGTATCTCGATACAATCCAGGCCAAACATATACGTTTATAAGGTGACCTATTACTCAATAACTAATTTATATAGTTAACAGAATATTACAGTATATTATAAGCTCTGATATACCTTATTCAGTAGAGAGATCAGGTGATATATATGTCTGTTTAGATTTATGTATCTGATTTTATATTTATACTAGACATTTTATTTGATAATGCTATTCTAAGCATATATTGAGGTATAATATATAATATCATTACTCTCTCTCTCATTATACTACTTAACTTACCTCTATATCTCTCTATTCTACTTACTCTTACTGCTCTCTCTCATTCATCTCTATCTCTCTCTTACTATCTACTCTGCTTCTCTATTTCATATCATACTCTCCTTCACTCTCTCTCTCTCTCTTCTTATATATATATATATGTATATTACATAATATAAACATTAATATATTTGTATAAAGTTGAACGAGGTTACCAGAAGCCAGTTCACAGATTGTTTACTACTTTTTTCCCTCAAAATCACGAAAGTGTAAATTCTATATAGGTAAACGTAGAGTTGAACATACCAACTTCCTGAACGTTCATATATACTTGTAGATCCATAGCATTTCAGTGTTGATAAATCATAAAGATTGGTAGGAATCAAAACAGTGTCACAGACATAGAGTAAGGTAGAAGAGTGATGTGATTTCACCATATGTCGTATAATTAATGGGTATTAGATTATATATGTATAATTAAAGAATGAGACCGAAGAGATTAGCTTTTCGTAAGGGAAATGTTTATAGCATATCAGTTAATCATGAACGAATTTAACAGAGGTATAAGATAGACTAAGTATAATTTACCAAGGTTTTATTATAGAATATATTAGGCTCTATTTCATCAGTATTAGAGCTAGAATATAAGGTGATAAGATCATATTACAGAAGTTGTTATGAAAGATATATTATTATGGCCCTTCATTCATTGACATATATAAAAAGAAGATATAAGACTAGATATTTATAACTAAGATAATGTTTTATTAGTATTAATAGATATAATTTTCTAGGCCTCCTTTCATCATATATTATCAAGAATAAAGGTATATAAGTATTTATTAAAAGAAAATACTGAATTTAATCAGTATAAGTGATATAAATTATATAGAATATATTAGGTACCACTTCATCATATATATTAATAAGCGAGAAGGAAGGAACGAGATTTACAGAATTATGTATAGATATATTTGCGCTCTTTATCAATAACAGAAGGAAAGAATCAGATGTATACAGAAGTCGTATTATAGATTATATTGGGGCCTTCATATTTATCATATATATGTATAACTAAGAAGGAGTTATAAAGTGACATGATATGATAATATATATATTAATAATAAATTTTATTAAATATAGATATATGTTTGCGCATAAAAGACAGAAATTTTATAAAATTATTGAATAGTAGGATTGTTCTGAGCTCTGATTATCAGTATTAAGTAAGATAAGAGCAATATCGCCCGTCTTATAAATTAAATACTATTATACTATCAATACGTAATTATCCAGAGTGATAATATGTAAATTAGTCGTAAAAGTGATAAATAGATGAAATAGTGATGTTTTTTATCAATTATGTATATGAATGAGCTATTATTTGTCTCTGATCCTCAAGGACACTGAGCGATAGTAAGATTGATTATATATCTACGAGAAATAAAAATAATATAACCATATTATATGTATAGTAACTATAGTATATAACATCACTATATCGTATATCCATAGGTACTTAGCTCATATACTCTACTATATATTAACTCATATAAACGGATTTTGAGCGAGAAAAATACATCTGAATCATAAAATGAATTACGCTATATCTAAAGAGTAAACTATAGCTAAAGAAGAACCCATATAACGACTCTTTCTCCCGTAGTATAGACCGATATAAAGTGCCCTGAAAATAACGTTTTAGGCATAATGACTATTGTTGGTTGTTGTTGCTGTTGTTGTTTTGTTGTGTTGTTGTTGTTGTTGTTATTGATATTGTTGTTGTTGTTGTTGTTGTTGTTTGTGTTTTGTTGTGTTGGTATGGTGTTGTTGTTGATTATTGTTTGTTGTTGTGTGTGAAATATGTGGTTGTTGATGGCTGTGTATTGTTATTGTTAGATGTTGTCGTGGGGTTGCGTGTATTAGATATTGGTGTTTGATTTTAACTGGTAATTGATATATATGTAGCTCATAATTATTGTATTGTTTAATATCCGTGGTTGCAGTTTTGCATTTTCTCATGATTATCTGATGATAGATTATGTGGGTCAGTTGATGTTGTTTGTTATTATTGTTATGTTTAAATAATAGCGTTTTTTCTATATTTCGATATATATATATGTATGAATGTAATGTGGTTCGTATATTCTATGTTGTTATTATTGTTTAATTATTGTTATTAATAATACATGCTTTTATCATCATTTTTGCATGTGATCATGCTCATTATATTGAATTGTTTTAATATTATGATAGTATATTTAATTTATTGTTATATGAGTTTTTGTAATAAAATAATATTAGTTGCTGCTGTTATTGTTATTTATTATATATGTTAATTATATGTTTGATAGATAATGTAGGTTGCTTACTCATGTTGTGTTTGATGAATATGTTGATTAAGATTAATAATGGTGTATTGTACTGCTGATGAGTATGTTTTATATGATATTATATGTATTGATATAATGTGAGTTGCTGCTGTGTGTTTTTGTATTATTTTGATATATTATAATATGTGGTTGCTGCTGTATTTGTAGGTGTTTTAGTTAGTTATTGTTATAGATTAATATGTGTATTGCTGCATAGTGGTATTTTGCATTTATTTGTGTGTTTACTAGTAAAGCATCCCTTAATTCATCTACCTTTATTGTAGTTATATTATTAATTATATGATTAGATTATATGGCGTGCATAGTTAGTTGTTTTTAGTAATTGTATTTAATAATAAAGTAATGTGTTGTCATGCATATTGTTAGTATATGTTTAGTTATTTATAGTTACTGTGATAATATATGTTGTTATATGTCTGTTGTGTTTTATGTTAAGTTTTTTGGATATGAATTATTGTGGTTACTTAGCTGTAGCTTGTGATGGTTTTATTATAGTTATATGTTTGAATAAATAATATGTATTGCTGCTTAGTTGATTTTTTGATATGTTAATTGGCTATATTATATAATTGTCAGGTATGTGTACTTAGTTATATATGAGTTTTGTTTTTATAGATTATGTAATAGATTAATAATGTTTGGTAGGCTCTAGCTATGTTGTTTTTTTGTAGTGTATTGTTGATTAATGGAATTGGTTGCGTGCTGTTAGTTGTTTTGTGTAGTTATGTGATAGATATAATGTGGATGACTGTCAGTTGTATGTTTTTATATAGTAGGTTATTGTTGATAATATTATGGTTGTCTGTTCATGTATGTTTAGTATTTTATTTATGTTAATGATATTAATATTTTGTTAGATCAGATAAGGTGCTTAGCTTAGTTGTTGTGATTTTTGTGTGAGTTTATATGTTAATAATTAATGTTGGTATTGCTGTCTGTTGTTGTTGTTTGTAGTTTATGATGTTGAATAATAATGTGAGTTTGCTGCTGTGTGAGTTTTTTTTTTATTATTTATTATATAATTATGTTAGTATATTTGTTGATAATAATTGTGTCTGCTGTTGTTGTTTTTGTAGTTATTAGCTTATTAATAATTGTGGTTTTAGCTTATGTCATGTTTAGTTGTTTGTAGTATTAGTTAGAAAAATATTAAATGTGGTTGTTGTCATGTGATTGTTAGTTTTTTGTATATATTGATGATATAGTATTTAATTAATGTAGTTGCTCTGTATAGTATTATTGTAGTTATTGTTGATAATATAATATGTGTTACTGCTGTATTATGATTTAGTAAATGTTTTATGTATATATTGGATGATAATAATGTTATGATTGTATATATTGCTGCTGTTGTTGTTTTGGTAAGTTATTTAGTATTTATATAAATTAATTGTGGTTCTGCTTGTTGTTTGTTTTTTGGATTTATGTATTGTGAATAAAATAATGTGGTTGTCCTCGTTCTTGTCTATTTTTGAAGTTATTAGTTTATAGATAATAATTTAGAATATTGTGACTAGCTCATATGTGGATTTTATTTTAATAGTTATTTATTGTATAATTAATATGTATTATTGCTGCTGTTGTTGTTTTTGTATGTATTAATTGAGTTATATAAATAATTGATGATTTATTCTGCAAATTACAGTGGAGAACAAAATTTTGTTCATTAAATAATGTGTAGTTGCTGCTGTTGTATGTTTTTGTAGTTATTGTTGATTAATAAGTGTGTTGTATCATTCATGTTGTTGTTTTAGTTGAGATTGTTGATAAATAATAGTGGTTACTGCTGTATAGTTATATTTGTTAAGTTATTATGTATAGTAATACATAATTGTAGGGTGGCTGCTGTGGTGTTTTATATGTTTAGTTAATGTTGATATTATATAGTGGTATATGCTTGCTATTGTTAGTGATTTAGTTGTAGTATATTGTATAGATATATAATTGATGGTGATTGTCATTAGCTGTTGTTTTTTTGTAAGTTATGTTGATAATATTGAATGTACTGTGTTTGATGATGATGTATGTATGATGTATAGATGATGTATTAGATGAGGATGAATGCATGATGATAGTAATGTTATTTTGTATTGTATTTGTTTTGTTTTTATTATGTAACTTTATTTTTATGCTTATTGATAAATGATTGATTTAATATTGATGAATGATGAATGTATATGATTGACTCGATGATTGATTATATATATAGTATGATGTGATGTATGAATGTAATTGATAGATGATTGATGTGATGATTAATGATTAGATGTTGTTGTTATTGTATTAATGTTAGTTTATTGTTGTTATGTTTTATATGATTGTTGTGATTGATTTTTGTTAGTTGTTGTTTGTTGTATTGTTGTTAATTGTATGTTGTATAGTGTTAGTTAGTCGGTAGGCTTAGTTGATTTATTATTTTTGTTGCTGTGATGATGATGATGATGATGATGATGATTTATGCATTGAATAATTGAATGTAATGATGTATATAGATTATATGTAATGATGATGGATGATTGATAGATTTAGATGTAATGATGATGTAATGATGATTGAATGATGATAGATTAGATCGATGATGAATGTAATTATGATGATGATGTATGTATGATAATTTGAATGTATAATTGAATGCATGATGGTTGTATAATGATGATGTATGATTGAATGATAATGATGATTTAATGTATGAGATTAGTGTGTTATGTTGTAATAATAGATAATTTATAAGATATAATTATAGCATAAATAATATAATTCTCAGATAACTTGTAAATATTATTAAGTGCAATTTGTTTTCATCTAAATTATTGTTATTAAAATATTTTTAATATACTTATAATTTATTTAATGTTATTAAAGTCAGTGATTTTCGTTTTGTGTATAAATAGTATAATATGAGCAAAGTATAATAATCTATCATTTTTCCTTTATTATTATATATATTTTATTTATATTATTTATATATTATTATTAATATTTATATATTTTTATTAATTTAATTAATATATTTAGTATTTATTTACGTTTATTATATTAATTTATTTATATTATTATTATTATTATTTATTATATTAATATATTTATTATTTATATAATTGTATATTATTTTAATATCTTATATTTATATATATTATATATAATTATATTATATATTATATATATTTAATATTATATATTATTTTATATATTATATATTATTAGTTATTATTTAGTTACATTTATTATTATGATTAAGTTGTTATTCTTCACATATATTATTATTTATTTTTATTGTAATTATTATTGTAAAAATTTATTTTATATTTTAAATTTATAAAAATTTCTGTTGTTGTTTTATTTATTATTAACTAATGTGGATGGACTATATATAGGTGTTAGTGACAAAACTAGGTTATCAATAATAAATGTCTAAAGCAAATGTAAATCTTATATACCTATTAGATATTCTTTAAGTAAATCCGTAGTTTTACTACTAGAATAATGTAATACAGTACTTTGAGTTTATTGAAACATGAGATGTATGTTAATATATATATTATATATATATTTAATTTATTATTTGTTATATAATTTTCCAATTAAGAATATATATAGAGATAAAAAGGATAATAACAATAATAAAAATAATATTATTATTAAATATATAAGGTATATTATGATTAAATTTATCTAATTAATAACTATAATGTTATATATATATATATATATAAATATTGATACTCTTATAAGTGTTATTATAATGTACTACTAATTCAATACTTAATTGTGATTATATATCGAAAAATAATTAGGACTCAAAAATAGTAGATATAATATATGAGTATATTAAGATAAAGCTATAAAATAAATATTGATTATAACAACGAAATTAATTTAAATAAAATATAAAAAGTATTAGTATATAAGTTAATAATAATAGGTAGGTAGCATCAACATTAATAGAGCGATTATTGCTCAAAATATAGTAATAAAAAGGCATTTAATAATATATGATAATAAAGTTACCCTAATATAATTATATATAGTAAAAATAAACATTATATATATTAATTATAGAAGATTACTATATATATATATATAGCAATAATAAATATATATAGTACTATTATGCTAATAGGAAATCATACAATAGACAACAGCTATTTTAATAGACTATATCAAACTGCCAATCTGGCCATATAGTAAATTATGAGTAGTATTATATATATATATATAAATATATATATATAGAAAAATAAAAGTACAAAGTATTTAAGAATTTGAGACTATATTCAATTCATATAAACACTTAAGGAAGTGGAATATATAATATGAATAGAAACATATACTTTATAGTAAACATTACTAATTCACATCAATGAGCTTTATTTAATTTCTAACATAAAGATAGAAACTGTACTAATTAATATGGAATAACTATGACATTTGTATAATTCATTTTACTATAAACACATATTTTAAGTTAATTTAATTCAACTAGTAGATAAGCAGAATGAAAGTATTTATAGAACTAATACAAGATTAAAATAACTCTTACTAAGCTTTAAAGATGAATTCTAATATCCAGAAGGTAATATTTTAAATTAAGAACTTCACATATATTAAGGGTATAATATATATAGTATAGAGTCAACCATAATCTTCAAGGGCAATCTATTATTAATATAAAAGCAGGTACTCTCAATAGATCCTACAATTATATTTATATTTTATTATATATAAATAGTAAATATTCACCTAAGCCAATTCACACTAAAAATTTATTTTGCATCATCTGGCAAGTATACTATATATATATTAATCCATAACTTTAATCTCTTATATATAGTTATAAATTTATAGAAGGTATAAGCTATGATGGTATATTATATAGTATTTAATATATAATAGTTGGTTGATATTAATATTTGTTTAATAAGTATATATATATATTAATTTTTAAATTATTTATAATAAATATATGTAAATAAACTGTCGACTCTCAGTATCTGGCTGTTAATTTTGAAACAAGATTAGGCGATATAATAATATTGAAGAGCAGCGTAATCAAACAACCCAATACTACCAAAGTTCTCAGAAAAATAGAGGTCAATTTCTGATCCTCTTGTATTGAGAGAATAGCCTATTTTCAAGGTCGAATTTATTGGAACAATTATGATAAGTTACTGACAAATTTGATGTTAATTATTTTTATAACATATTTTATATATTAGGTATTATTTGTACTTTATTATTAATAATATTAAATTTTGTTATATATATTATAATTTATTATATAACTCTGTCAGAATATATATTATATCTACTCATGTTTTAAATTATTAATTCACAATTCTAAAATCGAGGTATCACAAAAACCACTTGAGTCAGGGATTTCTCATTTAGATGTTATTTCATATTTAATAGTTTGCATATTTTAGATTAACCAATCAAGATAGTCTTGTATTTTGCTGTGTTTTTAAATAAAGGTCTGATATGATATAATATATGTATATATTCATCAATAAGGATGGTGCATTTGGCTGCCATCGTTTACGACTTCGACACATAAGTTTATTTTAAGTTATAGGGCAAAATTAAATAAATAAGTAATAAAATAATAAATAAAAAATACATAATTACATATGGAGAGCTCAGACTGGTTTTAATATACAAACAATTCGATCCCGTAATATCTCATTAAGTAGACTAGTAAATACATAGTATAATATATTGACATTGGTTTTACATAAAATATTTATAACATTCCTTCATTTATTTATTTATTTTGGTTTTTCATTTGGAATCACCTTCATATCTCGGTTGATTATAGGGTTCTCAAAAAATATGTAATTTGAAATATATATTAAATATTTTTATATGATTAATATGTAAATAAATAAGTAAGTAAAGATAGAACACATTAAAAAGGGAAAAAAATTATTAATGCTTTCAAAAATATATAATTAAAATAGATATAGTTGCGAGCGTAATAACTTGTTAATATAGATCTCAAATCCTCCAACATTACTACTTGGGGATCAATGATCTCAGGTTCTCCTTTTCAAGGTAATAATATCGCCAACATGAAATATTAATTCCTTTTTAAAAAATATCATAATCTTTTATTTACTAATGTATGATAAAAAGGTTGTCCAATAAAAAAACTATAATTTAAATATTGGATGTTTTAAACTTATTACTTTCCGTTTAAAAGCTTATAAATAATCAATGCCTTATGGAGGATGTTTAAGATACTTCACGACTATCCTTGAATATGAATTCATAATAACCCAACTTGAATAGATATAAGATATTAATGGATATACAATTAGAGGCAAGGTTTAGAATGCTCATTAAAAAATGTAGAAACAATGAGGGCATATGTAGATGTTTTAGTATTTCGAGATAGCTTATTTTGAAACTAAATGAATTTTCAAGCAGCCTCTAATTATGTAACTGCATTATAATCTTCACTTGAATTAGAAAGACACTGTGTGACCTTGAACTGTGTTCATTCATGTCTGAAATGAAATGGATATTATTTTTCAAAGTTAATATCTGGATTCTGAATGAACGAAAATTTATTTATTTCATTAATTTTTGAATTTTGATCACATACAGGGAAGGCCCCCCTATTCAAGGAGGGGGCTTGAAAGAAATAAAGAACAAGACCCCCCGCCCCCCGAGCCCAACCTAACCGCAGCCCCTCAGGAGGGCACAAACGCAAGTTTTAATGTGAGGAAGATTAAATACACATGAAATATAAATGACTTGCAGATAATTTTAAAGAGCAGATTTAACTAGAAAGAAGGAGGCACACAATAAGCAAGCCTGGATTTGCCAATATGAAAGCAACATTCATGTGAAGACAAGGCAACTATTTTGCTTCAAGGATGACTTAACGTTGTTGGGTTGGAATGTTAGTGATCAACTCAATCTATCACCTGCCTCTGTGGTAACTAAAATTATAGAACAGATTTAAATATATATACTATATCTATATATATACTTATAACTTATATATATATTATAAAAGAAGCATAAAAACTACTGAATTTTTTCCCTCGACTTTTAAGAAAGGACATCAAAACATACCAGGGTCGTCCAATAAAAAACAAAATAATATAAAAACTAAATAAAACGTATGATGTTCGCATACACTACTACCATTAATGAATCCTAGTGATCTATTCACATACAAAACAGAACGCTCCGTTGTACATTGGTTCACAATGTAATATAAATATATTCAATTTCCCGAACAACTGTCGATCGTGTGGTTTTAGGGTACGGGCGACTAGCCCCTCCCATAGAAACGAAACGTCCATGTGTTCAGAAGGCAATATTGGACTGGCGTCTTTTCAATGTTCCCGTATACCCGAAATTGGATCCATCATTATTATATAGACCATCTGATTAGCCCGGAATCAAAATTGATTATTTTAAATTTAGCTGGTATCAATCTTTACACCCAAATATTTGAAAAAAAAAAACAACCTGCCGTTTGCTACATATCCATCATGCGTTATTAAAAAAGCAAAGTAATGTTAATAATACAAATTCTATAATTTATGATAACAATCCGTATTTTCATTGACTCTTTAATATATGCTTAATTCAGCACTAGCTTCCCCCATCCATACATACACTTCCTGTACAAAAACTCAATACGGCATTAATAATTCATAAAAAATATCGCTCATGAACTAGCGTAGTTTATGTATACATAAAAGAAAAATTTAAAAAATAATATACATTAAATTATTTAATAAAAAGTTTAAGAATTCTTTATAAAAAAAACTAATCAAATACGGGTCCTACAATTCAGACCGTTTAATTTCAGCTTTTGTACAAGCGTTTCTGTTTGCACAAGTCACTCATTTGCACTTGAAAAGACGATCAAATAAGTAGTTAAAGATTTTTCCTCCTCTAAATGAATTAATACAAAAATTTCTTGAGAGAGAGAACGAACGAGCGAGCAGACGAGAAGACGAATCGAACAGATGATGGGAAACGACAGGAGCATCTACAGAGAAGTGATCCCACCAAAAGGAAGGAGCCGCCCGTCGAGACGACCGGACGTAGAGACCGCAGACACGCAAGTGCATACCCAACACACGGAGGACCCAGAAGAGAGCCGACAGATAACCGATGACAGAGGATCAACGACCACAAAAGGGAAAGGAGACAAGAGCAAAAACAAAGGACAGGAAAGAGGAGGCTTTGGGAAAGAGAAAAGAGGAAAAGAGAAAGAGAAAGAGATGAAAAGAGAGCAGAAAAAGAAGAAGAGAGAGAAGGAGATAAGAGAGATTAAGAAAAGACAGAAAGAAGTGAAAGAGAAAGAGAAAGAGAAGACAGAGAACAGAGAAAGAGGAAAGAGCGGAGAAAGACCTCTTTCGAGAAAAGAGAGAAAGAAGAGAAAGAGAGAAAGAAAGAACAACAATTTGAGAGGAGAAGAGGAGAGAGACGAGAGCAGAGATATGACCGAAGAGAGAGAGAAGAAACCGCGAGCAGAACAAGACAGAGGAGGCGAGGAAAGGAGAGACGGTGTATATGGGTGAAATGCAGCAGAGTGAAACTATTAACACTTTTTAAGTCAAGCAATAATAATTAATAAATACATAATTAAATCCTCCTTGAATAATGGACCAAAAGTATAATAAAGTAATTACTGTTAACAAATCAAGATATTAAAATAAATACCTAAATAATAATACAGTAATTAAATATTATAATAATAATTATTATATAACTTTTCAAGTTTCAATAATAACAAGCCCAATAATAATAATAATAATCCAATAATTAATATAACTTAATATACATAATAATCAATAATAATAATAACTAACTATTATTATTCATTAATTTCATTATTCTAAGCATACTGAATGATATATATTTTATTAATTATATATTTTATATCTAATTATTATTAATATATATTATATTTATATTATTAAGATATTTATTATTATTATTATTCATTTAACACTTTCACAATTAACATGGTCCATGAAAAGGGTAATTAGGGGGACGTAGTACAAACGTACACAATCATAGGGAAAAAGTGGAAAAGATCCCAAGCTATATAATACTGACATACTATATCATATATATATCATATATATATATATACTATACTTACTTAGTTATTAATACATATAACTACTATATTAGTTATTATATTATATTATATTATAAATGAATATAATCCATATATATATAGTATATATATATATTAAATATATTATATTAATATATATAATTTATATAATAATATATACATATAGATAATATATAATATATATAATATAAATATATAATATAATAGATAGATATATTAGATATATATTAGCATACTATATATACTATATATATATTATATATATTATATAAAATATTATATATACATATATATTTATAATAAATTATATACTATATAATATATATATATATATATAATAAATATTATATAATAATTATATATATATAATACCCTCATAACAAATAATATATATATATACTATATATATATTTCTCAAATTCATCCAACCACCTTCTCTCCCCCAAGACTGGCTGTAAGGCACGTAGCATGCACTGGAAACAGAACAGTAGCTAGAAGAATATTATCGCAAGTGGCGAAGAATGCCCAAGCCTTACCGCCCCCCCTTTAGTGAGAAAACTACGCCAGTTGCAGTTAAAAAATCCACCTAGTGCTTCACAAGATCGTGACGGACCCTCATTTGCAACCCAAAGTAGATTCAAATTCCTTGGCCCAGTGGGCCACAACCATACTGCTCACCAAAACCAGCCACTTTTTCACATATTTGTATTTTCATATCTCGACCTTCCCTGCCTAAAACATTTCTCTCCTCCATTAGAATAATATCCAGATGCACACAAAAAGAAAAAATCACGGGAGTTTTTGGCAACAAATCTCCTCCGATTATATACCGTCTGTCTGGCGATGCCCCACCGTCACCACAAGAGCCCCCCAAGTAATTCGAGCAGCAAACGATTCAGACTCAATACAAGTAGCAATTCTACTTAACTCTCACATTCTAACAAAATCATGTGCTGGACCACCAACCGACTTATAGCTCGAGTCCTTACATTCCAACAAATCCAGAAAGGACTCTAATTGCTACCACATTGCGGATTCCAGAATTGAAAGATTTATATTTAAACGAAAACACTTCCATTTTATCGGGTTTTAATGGTTTTTAAAATAAAATTTAAAGGGTGATCATTTAAATAAAAAATCTGGCTCGTAATATTCCCTTAAAGGCAACCAGGGTTCATCTCTGCAGAAAATATATCTTGATATATATATCTAAGATATAATTATATAATATATAAATAATTAATATAAGATAGTATAATATAATATATAATTTAATATATTAAAATAATCATATATACTATATATAAAATATAATATATATATATATATAATAATACATATTATACTATTATATATATATATATATAATATTATTATATATAATTATATATATATATATATAGTATATATATACTCATTAATATTATATGTATATAAATTATAATACATATATATATCTATATATATATATATATATATAATAAACTTATATATATACTATATATTATATATATATATATTATATATATACATTATATATATTATATTATATACTATAATAATATATTAATATATATATATATATAGATAATATATAATAACTAAATAGTAATATATAACTATATACAATATCATATTTAAACTTACACCAAAGTCCAAAGGGGAAATCGCCCGTTATGCAAAAGCAAGGCAGCTGGGGGGGCAGTGCGTTTCAAAATCTCCATGGAACACCAACCGCCGACCGAATCTTTTTAGTGACGAATATGTGAATCCTCCTTTCTTCCAAGACGAGGATCAACTTCTAATAATGAATCCACAATGATATTAAACCACCAGGGGGGAAAAGGAAAACGATTTCACCGTTGCTAGCTTCACAATAAGTATTATACTTGCAGAAGATATATGTTCAGAGTAGAAAAATCAGAGTTCACAGTTGTCCTAAGACCACCCTCCTGACAATGAAGGAAGTAATTGTTATTAGCTTTCCGAATTTAGGCTGGCATATTAAGTTAATTAAGATCAGGCATGAGAGAAGAGACAGTATGGCACACCAGCCACAGATAGCCTCGTATGGGTAAGGAGAACATAAATGAGATGGGTATAGAATAAAGGAGTATATTTGATCTTCCCAATGGAAGGAAATTAGAGCCAAGGCCAACAGATCTAAAGGACAATACCAAAAGGAGGTCAGTCATTGATATTAAGGCTGTTACAAATTGTGTATCGAAAGCTATTCAATATGTTCTAGCTTTTTACACAGCCAAAAGAATAATTCAAAAACGAAGACCGCGAAGAGACTATGACCCATGAGTCAGAGAAAAGGAACAGAAGATCATCAGCATTGGGCCTTCATTTCGAAAGTGGTTCGCATGGCCTATCTCAGAGCCTGATTAGACACATTCAAGATGTTTCCAAAATCTTTACATAATTATAAGTTTTGATAATTCTTAGGAAAGCAGATGCAACAATAGGGACATAGCTACAGAGCGCTCCAGACATGGCCACCCCCTTCCCTCTCCGGGCACACAAACTGCAATGAGCCGGAGCACCGCGTTTCAATATTGAATGAAAAGTTGGAAGCGAATGGCAAAGACCAAACATATTTATCACTGCAAGGTGTCGGCGTATGCTCACGTGCAACAGAAGTTTTGAAGAGGCATTATTGAAGAAATGTCAGAAGCGACCATACGCTCTCGTATCATTTAACTCAGAGAGCAGCGAAATCACGTCATTAGAGAGCTTACAATAATGATGAACATTAGAGAGTTGCAGGGGGCTGATGGAGAAGGGTTCAAGTAATATATATATATAATATATACTACTAATATTTTGAATATTTAATATATTATATAGATATATATAATATATTATAATATATATATAGTAATATATTATATATATATATTATATACTATATATATACTATATATATCATATATGTATATATATACTATATATATTATCTATATAATCATAATATATAAGATATTATATATATAACATATTAAAATATAAATTAAATATTAACAAATATAAATATAAATTCATAAATTAAATATACATATAAATTATAAATATTAAATAAATATCATATACTAATATATAATATATACTATAAATACTAATAACAATAGATGCATATTACTTAATATATATATATATATAATAAATACTACTATATATATATATAATATAAATATAATATATATATACTATATATATACTATATTTATATATTATATTATAGATATATAATATACATTATATATAATATACAAAACTAAGTATAGTACTATATAATATATATTATATATATAAAATTATATAAACTTAAATAAATATGATTAAATAAATATATATAACATAGATATATATGTATATATATATATATATATAATTATATATATATATACTATATATAATAGAATATATATATAAAATATATAAATATATAAATATATAATATTATATATCATTATATATATATATCATATATATATATATATATCATATATATACCTTATATAATACTATAAATATAGATAAGACATATAATATATAATACTAATATATTATACCACTATATTATATATATATATTATTTATAATAAATATAAATATAATGTATATTATATTAAAATATATATATATGTACATATATTTATTATATATATAATATATATCTATCATATGGATATTATATATGTTAAATATATATATATATATATATATACTATATTCATATATAACTATATTAAATATACTAGTATTATATTATATATACTATATATAATATATTATACTATATTATTATAAATACTACTATATACTATACTATTACTATATATATATTAAATATACTATATAATATATAATATATTATATAATATACTTATATATAAATATTACTGTATACTATAATATTATATTATATACGTAAATAAGTTAATAATACATGTTGTTTGGCATATATTACGACATATTTTATTTAAATTGTGTTGTAAAATTATTTAAATTTACTGTTTACGTGAAATACTTTATGTATTTTCTATCTTGACTTAAATAAAAGAATATTTAAAATCATTTCAATTCCGCTGTAAAACAAATATTCTAACATGAAGAATCTCAAAGATACAAAACATATATTATAAATCAAGAATAGTGTCATTTTCAATTAACACACAATACTAATCTCTATATGAGTGTACAGACTCAAAAATTATTCTATCCAACTTTTATTTTTAAACAATGAAAGTATAAGCAATTAGTTTTATTTCCATTAAATACAACAGGTCTAAATGTACTCTAATCACCAAATTCTCCAAAAACAGCAATGAGTCATACAAAAAAACAAGCTTCGCTCTGCCATCAATCTCATACCGTCCTTTCAATTATGAAGCGTCCCTTCAGTAAGTATACCGATGCATTCCCACGTACCACTTAATAGAAGCATCCCTTCTAATAAGGAGGGAGCCGTTTGACTTAGAAAATACTTTGTTAAAACAATCAAAACCTAATCATATTATTCATACATTAAGTAGGCAATTGATTCACTATGTCTTAAGTTAAGCACTCCTGTATTGTAGACACCAATCCAAACATTCCTTCTTTTCTGTTTTAAATACAACAGCTACTCCAAACTGGTAACAAAGTGTGTTGATTTACCAATTGTCGTCCCCGCATTCTGTTAAGTGAAGAATACAGTATATGCTCTCAATAAATCGATCGCGTTGGATAAAAGGATCTTAGACTTAATTAATGTAATTAGTCACCCATAAACTATGCCCTACATGCTTAGCATTATTTGAACCTTTTTTAAAGTTATTACTTATCTTGCCGTTACCATCCGACCCCGTGGAAGGTAGAGCAACAAATTAATTTGCACTTCACAACAATTCATAGAAAAGGAATTACGCGAACAAAAAAGAAAAAAGAAAAGCATTTTAAAGATTTTCTCACGGCCATCCGTTACTCTTACATATCAGCTTTGAGCGGAATTAAACGACGGATCCCTCAAGACGTATTTTACTCTGACCAAATCATTGCTCGAGATGATGATGATGTCCTCATGCAAGAAAACAGGCCTCACATCGGGTCTTAAAATTGACTATCAAACACCCTTCAAGATTCAGCATGTATTCAGCATAACTTGGAAGCCTTGGTTTATAAGTTTCGGAGTAAGTCTACTGTGAGAACTTGTCAACAATCCTTTATTGAAGGATCATTGTAGTATCACACAGACATTTATGCACACCCCCATCATAACTGGATCGGCATAACCCAAATTACATAAAAAAAATACTAATATAGAATCGGAACCAACTCTACCGGTCAAAACCTGCTTAATTAATGGACATAAAGTTTACTCAAACTATAACCCCAATTAAATCAAAGCAAAACCCTACTCATTCGCTCTTCTTGACCATCTTTTCGTAAATCAACATATGAAATTCGCAATATCCTTACGCACACCCTCATTTCATTCTCTATCAGCTAGTAATTTCCTCACATGTCCATATCTCTTATTAACAGAACTAAAAGCTCAAGGGATTTGAATCAACGGACAAACTGCGCCGAAGCGTCACGATCTCACATGCTTCATACGCAACCACTCCCTTTACTCAGAGTATTCAATGTATGAAACGCGCCCGGAAGCTCTCCGATTACTGTCTGCTTGTTTATATTCTTGCTTGAGCCGCTTGGAGATTCCCACAATGTAATGCAGTTAAAATTGATCTCCCGTCCATCCCCCGTTTCGCCTTCGCCCACCCCTATTGGTACACATCACCAGGAGAGCATACTTTTGTCGCCACCCCCGCCGCCGGCGCCCGCACCACGCGCTCTCCGCTGATCCTTCCGCGTTTCGACACCCCCCCCAAACAAAAACTACCCTTAAAAATACGATAACTTTCTACACTATCCCTCCTAAACACGAATATAACACACCTTAACAAACACTGTCTAGAAATAACTATAAATTACCACTATACTTATTAAATATGACAAACAACTGCGCAGACCCAAATCCCCCCAGTGCGTAGCTATATGTTGCTATTTGTGCTGATTGACTTCGAACATACCCACTGCATCTATCCATAGATCACACAGGCTTCGTGAGCACAAGTCCTTAAACAATCGTGCAATTGCTCAAAAAACACAATTCTACTCTCTCAACAGCGGAAAGTTACACTGGCGGTTTGATCGCACAACGCATCACTCAAGAAGCCCTACGCCCAGCCTGATTATATATATATATATAATAATATATTTAAACATATATTATATACCTATATATCATAAATAGTCTATATATTACTCATATTATCAGATAACTAATACTCATACTACGATATTATCCTACTACTATATATTAGTCTAATCTATTAGTTAGTCTATATGCTAAAACAATTTTATGACACCATTATATTACATTGTGTTTGAATTACAACACCAATTTTGCTGTTACTAGTTCCATTACAAAATTTAGACTTATGTTAGACCCATTTTATAACATCACATAATGTTAAGATTACTACATTTTTTTACATCACGGTCACGTCAGTAATACATTATGCTACTCACCTTTTTCACACCACGCTCACGTGTTTTATGCAGAGGCAAAGCATACTTTTATGGTATTTTTCATGCTATAATCTATGCTATCAAACGAAAGCGTATCCATAACAATATCTTAATCACATTAGGTTCAGGTTAGTTATCACATATTAATACATTATCAATAGCAGAGTTCATAATATTACGTAAGTCTCGTTACATAGCATTACATGATTATTCCATCATACCAAACAAGAGACCAAGAATCTC